>QEOT01000531.1:36559-47134 GCA_003123785.1 Pterocarya stenoptera
AAAAAAAAAAAACCCCGCTTTTAAAAAGAGTGCTAAATTACTGAAAAACTCGCTAAAAACCACCATAACAACTTTAAAAACGTTTTAAACAAATGTTTATCAAACAATTAATAATTTTTTAATAATAGACTTTTTTAATAAAACTCTACAATTAAAATCTTTCTCTATTATTGTTCTGAATGAACCACATATTTTCAAACCCAGGGTTGACCAACAACGCCGCCGCCCCCCGGGGGGGGGGGTGTTTGGTGGGGGGTGGGCCGTTGGGGGGCTTATAGAAATTTTCTTCTCACGCGTGGAGACTAATGACAACAAAGATTGGTAAGACTTTTAACTTTCCTTATGACTATTAGGATCCTTTAGTTCTGAGATGAATTGAGATTGTTTGTGAATAATAAAAAATAATTTTTTAGAATAATATTTTTTAATATTATTATTATTTTAAGATTTTAAAAAGTTGAATTTTTTATTATATTTTGTGTAGAAATTTGGAAAGATTATTTTGAAATTTGAAAAAAATTGAATTATTTATTATATTTTAGTGTGGAAATTTAGAAAGATTCTTTTGAGATTTGAAAAAATATATATTATTATATTTTATGTAAAAATTTAGAAAAATTGTAATAATAAAAATGAAATGAATTGAATAGACTTATGAATCCAAACGGCCTAAACTAAACCCTCGTGTTTGGATCCTAGAAGAATTTTTATGTTAGTGTAAATTCTCCTAGCAACACTTCCCTAGAGAAAAATAACAAGTATGATTGGCCACTCATATACAATCCTTGAGCTTACATGTAACATCTCACAAAAAATTCAACAAAGGAATTTCTTGAGACTTTAGAAACCTCATGAAAATTCAAAAGTTTTCACGAATCAGCCCAATTGCATATGTTTTAGTTTGTCAGCATAGTCAGTGTTTCCACGCACTATGGTGCCAGAAGCATGATTTTATTTATTTGAGATACTTAGGAGTGTGAGAATGAGAAGTGGTCTACGACATTAGTATTGGAGGAATATTTAGGATTTTAGAGCGTAATAAAACAATTTTTGATTCTGAAATAACGCTTGTTTGAAAACGTATTTTGATTATTTCTAGACACTTTGGAATCGAATTTCAATAAACAATTTGCACTTTGAGGTTGGTATGAATATTTATAATTTTATAATATAAAGTTATTTTTTCACTTTTTCAAAGTGAATAGTAATCTTGATGTTAGCATCTAGAGCAGTGTTTTCAAAATCATAGTGTGAAATGTCTAAATTAGGTTAGTAAATTTTTATTTGGACACTTGGCAAGATCTTAGTCACAATTGGTGAATAGATTAGATACTTTGCATCAAGAGGAACTATTAGGTAGAAATGTGAAGGAAATCAAGTTTTGTAATCATGTCACTTAAACCAAACATTATTCCATCCAACCATCCAATTTATGCCAAAGCAAAGAGGGTTTCAACCCTAGTCAAACCCCTAAATACTTAGAATCCAGTTGAAATTTCAAAAATTTGGTTGAAACTGAAACACTGTTAGGTTTAGAGAGTGAGATGAGAATTTTTGGTTTTAGATGAAAGTTTAAAATATTATATTTTAATATTATTATTGTTTTGGATTTTGAAAAAGTTGAATTGTTTATTATATTTTGTATGAGAATTTGAAAAAGTTGTAATGATGAAATGAGATGATATGAGAATTTTATGTTTGAACTTAGTTACCAAATATAACCCGTTTTAGGTTTCCCCAAATCCTAAAGTTTGTCTCCAAACCCTAAATGAACCCTGTTTTTAGCTTAGTGTTTAATCACTTGATTAAATCACTTTTACAAACTATTAATCACTCATATATATGTTATTACATCATTATTTATTATTTTAAAGCTTGGTAATTTTATTGGTACAAGAAAATTTTAATTTGGGCTTGATAGCAACATAAACCCCATTGAAACCCTAAATGGAAGCCCATTTGATTCAGGCCTATTAAGGCACACGAAATTGAGTTACCAAAGCAAGGCTTGTGGAGGAGATTTCCCCCTTCCATGACAGTCCAATCATTGCCCAAAGCAACCACAAATAGTGCATGATGGGAAGGCCAAGAGCCACTTCACCCCTCCCTCTCATAAGACAACTTGTGGCAGAAAACCATGGGCTGGTTTTGCCCATGGTTTTGGCTTACATCTCCTCACTCTAAGTGTCATTCATACTCTTCATATCACCCTCCAGATGTGTAATAGGCGTCCAAATCATTTCCCATTTCATTTGGTCACTTTCTAACCCTTTTCTTGGAGAGAAAACCAGAGAAGCTTTTGGACAGATTTTATGGCTTACTTTACTCGAATTTTTTGAAGCAGTCTTAAGTATTTTCTCATGAAGCATCCTTCACAAAAGTGGTTTCAATTTGATTCTAGTTTCTGTTGGTATATTTTATGTTGATTTTCATGGTCATTTGATAGGTAAAAAGTTGGTTTAAGTATGAAGAGATCATTTTGGGCGATAAACTAGACAGTGTGTGATATTTTGATGATTTTGATCAAGTTATTGGGAAGCTATCGGTCTTTTTTTTATGGAGTATAGTTAACATGCTAATAAATAAGTTCTATTAAGATTAGTTACATGTTACAAGTTTTTTATGAGAGTTTTACTTAGATCTAAAAAGTTGAAAGCTGGAAGGTTGAAAATAGATTTTGTTTTGAAGAAGCGTGAATCTTTTGTTGTGAGAGCATGCTCCAATGACTTTAATATTTACATGTGATGTTACTAAGACTTTGATTTGCATGTTAGAATGTTATTTTGAGGATTTATGGTTTTTTTTTAAAGATATGAGTTTTTATGCACGAAGAGGTTCGGTTAGGTCATGTTTTTTAAGGTTTTCGGGTAGATTGATGCTTTTGTGAAGCATCCTTCACAAAAGTGGTTTCAATTTGATTCTAGTTTCTGTTGGTATATTTTATGTTGATTTTCATGGTCATTTGATAGGTAAAAAGTTGGTTTAAGTATGAAGAGATCATTTTGGGCGATAAACTAGACAGTGTGTGATATTTTGATGATTTTGATCAAGTTATTGGGAAGCTATCGGTCTTTTTTTTTTATGGAGTATAGTTAACATGCTAATAAATAAGTTCTATTAAGATTAGTTACATGTTACAAGTTTTTTATGAGAGTTTTACTTAGATCTAAAAAGTTGAAAGCTGGAAGGTTGAAAATAGATTTTGTTTTGAAGAAGCGTGAATCTTTTGTTGTGAGAGCATGCTCCAATGACTTTAATATTTACATGTGATGTTACTAAGACTTTGATTTGCATGTTAGAATGTTATTTTGAGGATTTATGGTTTTTTTTTAAAGATATGAGTTTTTATGTACGAAGAGGTTCGGTTAGGTCATGTTTTTTAAGGTTTTCGGGTAGATTGATGCTTTGATTCAAGTTTTGCCATGTGATCTTGACTTTAATGCTTGAATCTATTTTAATAAATGATTTTTAACCATATGATGTTGTTGATTTGTGATTTATTCCATGAAAGATTTCAGATCAAAGGGTTTGATCCAAAACCAAACCGCATAGATTTAGTTTTGGTGAAAGTGTAAATGCCGAATGCTTTAAGTGAGATTTTTGTGATTTTTGCGGTTTTGGCTTGATGATTCAAAACATGATAGTTTTTAAGAGTGTGTTATGAATGATTGGAAGTATGTTTTTGAACTTTTGGAGGAGTTGTTTTAAAAGGAGATAGAACTTTGAGAATCAAGGGTTGTGCTTAAAGTTAGAAACATGAAGTTTTACATTGAAAAAATTTGTGATTTTGTGAAGTAAGTTTTTTTGGTTTTTCTTGTATGTTATTTGATCATAAGATATGATTTTACATGTTGCAATATTTCAGTTTGAGCATGAGAAATGAGAGTTAATAGAATTGCAACAAAAATCAAGTTGGCCTATGTATGTTTCAGCCTTGTTGTGATTGACATAGGTGTGATGTCTTTTAAAATTTTCCACTTATGTATTTGGATTTATGACAAAATTTATATGATAAATATAAATTTTGGTGAGTTTTAGAATCAAGATGAAAAATCTTTAAATTAGGAATAAAATGGTCATTATCCAATATTTTGAAAAAAAGCACTATATTTATAAATTGGTGTGTATAAT
This sequence comes from Pterocarya stenoptera, assembly GCA_003123785.1. Lineage (NCBI taxonomy): Eukaryota > Viridiplantae > Streptophyta > Magnoliopsida > Fagales > Juglandaceae > Pterocarya > Pterocarya stenoptera. The sequence goes on from QEOT01000531.1 coordinate 40,691, forward strand.
ATACTTAGGGTACTAGTATTAGTTTCTCTATATGCATATGCAAAATCATATCTTTTGAAGATTGATTTTGCATATCAAGAGAAACTCTCACATTGAATTATATATATTTGAGCCAAATAATAATAATATTATTTTTTTATTATTTATGTTTTTCCTAAAGTTATTTCTTTCTTTCGGATTTCTTTCCATATGTGTAGAGAGAGAGTAAGAGAGATGGGGAGAAGAGAGAGAGAAAAAGAAATAAAATAAGATTAGGAGAGTGAATAATGTATCTTTAAATTTGTAGAAACGTTGTTTATGGTTATACAAATTTTTGGATATGTATAATCCAATACAGTCCAATTTAAATTCATGTTATATAAATATATAAATGTATATACAGATGCATAATTCAATGCAGTCTAATTTAAAGTCATATTATACAAATATATAGATGCATATATAGATGCATAATTCAATACAACTCAATTTAAAGTCATAATAAGATTGTTGCACAACATAATTAAATTTAGGAAAAATAATTAAAATTAAAATTTTATAAATTAATAATTAAGTGATGTGAATGCTATACTGTTTTGAGAATAAAATAAATCATTTCAAATTAACAAGACCCACTCGAGATTAAAACAAATCATTTCAAAATAGCAATTTACAGGAGAAAACAAAAACCCAAAAGCGTACTGTTAGAAATGAGTCTGCAGTCTCCTAAAAAAAAAAAAAAATCTGCAGTCAAGACTGTAACGTATCCACCGTACAGGTTTGACCGGTATCTTTATATTTTTTATTATTATTATACTATAATGTCTGTATGCCTGTCACGCATCTAATTTATCGTCCAAATTCCCTTCATATCTCTCTCTCTCTCTCTCTCTCTCTCTCTGTGTTGGGTCCTTGTAATTTCCAAAAAGATCCATTCTCAAACGGATCCAATTCCCATTCGAGGAAGATGGATGGAACTCCGACGACGAGCGGGAGCGGAGTGGGTGCTGGTGCTGGCGGGGGTCCGGCCCCGTTTCTGATAAAGACGTACGATATGGTGGACGATTCGGCGACGGACGAGATCGTATCGTGGAGCTCCCCCAAGACCAGCTTCGTGGTCTGGAACCCCCCCGAGTTCGCCCGCATCCTCCTCCCCACCTACTTCAAGCACAACAACTTCTCCAGCTTCATCCGCCAGCTCAATACCTACGTCTCTCTCTCTCTCTCTCTCTCTCTCTCTTCGCTTTCTTAACTTGTTTTAATTCCACTGATTTTGTTTTGGTTAGGATTTCCGAATGAATTCGGTTGTTTTTCAGGCATTGAGATTCTCAAATTATTCTCTCCAATAATTGTTGGCTGAAATCAAGAAATTGTATTCTGTCTTTAATTAGTAATACCTTTTTCAAGTATTCTGATTGCTTAACTTTGTAATTTTATCTTCTCTTAATTTTTCCGTCAGAGATCGGCATGTAACGAGTTGTTTTCAGTTTATGTTTTGGTTTTCATATTAAATTTGTCAAGTTGTTTTTCCGCTCTGAGACTTGTTCGGAGCGAGATTACTAGACAGGAGAACTAGATTATGATTCCTTTAGGGCATACATGACGTATAGATTCCATTCAAAACATCAGTCTTGGAGACATAATTGAGAGTAAGTATTAAAATGGGCCTTCTAATTCTGTTTCCGCTGGTTGGTGCTACACATGATTACAATTCTTCTTCTTCTTGATTAATTTTTTTTTCCTTTAATTCTTCTCTTCTCAAATCTGTCATCCTTTTTAAGTTATTTCCAGGGATTGACTATGACTGTGAAGCACCTGAATTTTATGTTGTTGATGACAATGCATTTTCTCAACCACTCGAGTTTACTCTTTAATTTATCTTGTTCTTTATAGTTTTTAATGGTCTTGGATAGTCTTTTGCATTTTTCTATCTTACTAATTTTAGACCCACGGGGTGTGTTAGAATAATTGAAGTTATTAAATGATAACGAAATAGTCAACTAACATACCTTGAATCATTACTAAATAAATAGAACATTTAAGAGGATGCCAATGTTAGCATACTGATGTCCAAAATTTGGTTGAACTTATGGCTCTTTTCTTCTCTAGCTCTTCTTCTGCCTGTATGTTATGGATGGAAAACTGCACAAGGTTTACTTGGGTGGAGAGAGGGACCAAAAGCCTAGCTTGTCAAAGTAGTTTTATCCATTTAAAAGTCATAAATTATAAGCTCTGTAACTTCCTGTAAGATTGAATTACCTTTATGAATCCCTTGGTTATGAAACTAAAGGACGGGCTCAGAAAACCAAAAGAGATGACTTTTTGAAAACCAAAAGACGTGTTAAGAAAACTAAAAGACTATTATGTCATTTTAAAGTTTTGCTATCACATTATTATATTACTTTTTTATATTCTCCTTTTCATTTTTTAAGAAACTCGGCTGATGTGGGCAACAAGAGGATATCACATGGTAATGCTTCCACTAATATATATTGTAATAGATTATGGAGAGTTTTCGGCAACCCTTTCATTGCAAGTAGTATTTGCTACTTTTGCCATCAGCTCTGGGTTGGTAGTCAAACATAAAACTCATAATTCAACAAAAAAAAAAAAAAAAAGATGGAATTGGACTTCTACTGTGAAGTTTTATTTAGAGGCCACATCATTTGGAGTCTGGACCTCAGGGTAATTGATGTTTTAAGTGTTTTGTGATTGGTGTGTGTGTGTGTGCACACAGACTTATACAAACGTTGGTTAGCAACATTTTACTTTGCCATGATTCTTTTTTTTTTTTTATAAGTAAACTTTGCCATGATTCTAAAGGGTCTATTTTTGTTTGCTTTTTTCCTTATTGGTGCACACAGGATCTTGAGGTATTTTGCCCAACGTATGTGGGGAACACAAATAAGATTTTAGGAATTGTAATGGCATTCAATGTACATCCTATAAAACAAGCTGATTTTTCAGATGCCATTTTAGTACATCCAATTTTTATAATGCTATTATTTTTCTTGTATTACCTCTGCAATTCATTTAATATTTAACCGTGAGAAAGAGTGTATAGTCTTTTGGCTGGTGGAATTGATTAGCTTTTTACAAATAAAAACACAATTTTGTACTTGAGTGAAGGGATGAGTTGTTACTATTCAAAAGAAGCAAATGCTTTTTCGTTAAAGGACATTCATTAATCTCCATAAGACTCCCTTCAATGTTTTGACTTCTTAGTTTGAATGCTTCTGGAGGGACCAGAAGAGGGGAAGAGTTGGGGCCTTTTCGCGAATACAACTGTTCTCAGATATTCTTAGATTACTTCATTACTATTCACAAACTATTTCACTACTATTCACAGATGATCTGAGATACTCTTAGTTCTATATTTATTTATGAATCTAATTTCCACAATTTTTATCTCCTATTTTAGGAACAAATTTTGTTTGCTTTTTGAAGCCCTTGTTAGTACGAATTTTCAGATTTTTTGAAAGAGAGCAAGAGACATTACATTACATGTGTATAAATTTGTCATGTAGAGATCTTATTTAAGTTATCTGAGTATGTTTTGTTGTGTTTTTGTGCCAGGGATTTCGAAAGGTTGATCCTGAGAAATGGGAGTTTGCCAATGAAGATTTTGTGAAAGATCGCAAGCATCTTTTAAAAAATATTCACCGCAGAAAACCCATTCACAGCCACAGTAACCCTCAAGGTTTTGTGGTGGATCCAGAAAGAGCAGTTCTTGATGAAGAGATTGAGAGGCTTTCGCGTGAAAAAGCTGTAGTTGAGGAAAATGTTTTGAGGTCGAAACAGCAGCGGTCAGCTGCAAAGCTTCAGTCCGAAGAACTGAAGCAACTAGTGGATAATATGGAGCAGAGGCAGGAGAATTTGTTGACCTCCTTAAAAAAGGCTCTTCAGAACCCTACTTTTGGCGAAATTCTTGCTCAGAGAATTGAATCTATGGATTTTTTGGCATATAATAAGAAAAGACGACTGCCTCAAGTTTATCAGTCACAGCCAGTTGTAGAAAATAGTTTTTTGGATAACCAAAGCTGTTCTAGAGAGTTCGGGAATGTTTTCCATCAAGATTTCTCAAATAAGCTGAGATTAGAATTATCACCAGCCGTTTCGGATATTAACTTGGTTTCACATAGCACACAGAGTTCCAACGAAGATGGAGGAGGTTCGCAGAAGAAAGTATCTGTAGAACCAAAAGGTTCACAAATGAGAACTGAAGGCTTTGGATTTCCACTTGAAACATTAGAGCTCTCAGATACAGGAACGTCTTTTAATCTTAACATGGATTCTACTTTGTCTCGGAAAATGCCAACCAATGAAGGCCCAAGGCTCCACTCGTCGCAGCCAAGCTTGGCCTCTAATGAAGAAGGTGATAATCACATTTCCTTCCATTTAAATCTAACTCTGGCCTCTTCTCCATTGCAAGTCAACAGAAGTCCTTATTCTTCTAGTAGGATGCCCCAAGTAGTTGAGGGAATTCGGGAATCTCCAGATTCAAAGTCTAATGCCAATGGTAAAGAATCTGATACTTTGGCCTTTCCATTGAGCAGAAATCAGGCCAATGATACAGCTTTGTCTTCCTCTCAAAGGGCTCCAAATAACAATGAAGAGCCTGCAGCTGCTCCAGCTAGACCAAATGATGGCTTTTGGGAGCAGTTCCTAACCGAAAGACCAGGTTGTTCTGACAATGAAGAGGCAAGTTCTGCATATAGGGCATACCCATACGAGGGGCAAGATGATGGAGGGTCGGGCGTTGGAATGTCCCGAAACGCCAAGAGCGTGGAGCAGCTCACTCTTTGAACATCAATGTTTCTATGAGCACAATGACAACGTACTGAAGGATACTCCTGTTCTTGCCATGCTTTGCAAGATCAAATAAGATCGTATTCATGGCAGTGCCATTGTCTTGAAAGGACTGGCATTAACAGTGTGGCATGATGCTAATGTAAGAAAAATATATTTGGTTGTATGATATACTGATTTTCTACATATGTATTGGTAAGGCAATAACCTATTCTTAACCTGACATCATAATTATATAATTTTCCTTTATCTCCACTCCTTGGCATAAAAAAGTTGTTAAACTTGTTCTGTTTGAACTTGATGTTAGTCTTTCTTGCTTCTAAGATTTTATTCTTAAATCAACAAAATATGTCTCCACCCCTCAGAAGGTTCTTCTTGACAAGTTCTGTTTTTTTAATTGCTATATGTCCCTTTTTTAGTATATTTTTAAAAATTTTGTTGATTTTTTGGATTTTGAGAAATTAAAAAATATTTTTATGGGTTTATCGTATTTTTTTAATAGATTGACTGGTGTAATCAAAATGATGTGTCAACTCTTGATTGGTTGACAAATGGTATATTTGCCATGTATAGTAAAAACATTAATAGATGTTTGGATCATGGATGGTGGAAATATTTTTTTTTAAACTCAAGTATTAATTGTGCCAAAAGTTAGATTTTTTTTAACAAAATTGGAGAAATAGAGTCTGCAATTAACCCTATATGGCTACATGTAATTCCTGTGGGTAGGGCTGGCTACCCCGCACCATGCGGCAGGTGGGATTTTTTTCCCCGCCCCTACCTCCCGAAAAAATTCCATCCGTCTTGCCTCCACTTAGGCCAACACATTGGGTCTAAAAGAGATTTTTTTGGTCTAAAAATATTTTTTTAGATTCAAATTATAATATAATTTAAATTATAAATTTAAATTTATAAATACAAAAAGAACTTAAATTCATTAGAGTTAGATTTTAGATTATCTAGGCCAATTTTTATATAGGAAGCCAAGGCAATATAATAGTCATCATTCTTAAGCAATGTGAGACTTACTACTAAGTCCCACATTGTATATATCTACATATAATCTAAAATTGTATATATCTATATACAATATATTTATTTATATATATAAATATATAAAAAATATTCTTTCATATATGTGGAGCGGAGCGGGAGGGAGGATGGGACGGAACCCCGCTGGGGTCATCCTCCCCCCACTAGGCCTTCTCTATGCGGGGCGGACAGGGGCGGGATATGGAGCCCGCTGCCCACCTCTACATGTGGGTCAAGTAAATAACTTAAAACTCTAATTTTGTTTCTTTCCTACCAAGGAAGCCCAATTAGGAGACCGACTTCAATTCCTGTCAAAAAGGAATATGGACCGACCTTCAACAACCTCCATTTCGACTAAAAACTCATTAAAGTGCGTTTGGATATTGGAGTAATTTCAAATAATTTATGAATAATAAAAAATAATAATAATAAAATATTAAATAAAATAATAGTAAAAAGTAATAAAAAAAATAGATAAAAAATAATAAATATTTCACTATGCAAACACAACCTAAATCTTCAAGCTTTGTTAGTATGAAAAGAGGGATTCCGGTGGAAAAATCTCAAAAAAAAAAAAAAAAAAAAAAAAAAAAAAAAAAAAAAAAAAAAAAAAAAAAAAAAAAA
>QEOT01000531.1:72604-87871 GCA_003123785.1 Pterocarya stenoptera
AAAAAAAAAAAAAAGTTTAAAATCTGTCACTTGTTATATTACGTCCCTTATCTGATTATCTGTAGAATCTTTACTAATTTGTTAGTCACTCAAAAGTTATAAATGTAGTCATGAGTGCTAGGGGTGTAACTAGTCCAGTTCGGTCCCCTTTTTGGCGTATTTTAAAACTGAACCAAAATACACTGGTTTTGATAATTGAAGAATCGATATCAGACTGATTTACTCCCGAGACTGGTACTTTCGATTTTATCGATTTTGAAATGGTTCAGTTCGATTTTATCAATTTTCTTGATGAATTAGCAAGGTCGGGCACTTAGGAAGTTGAGCTTGGAATAACAAATTGTTAAATTAAAAAAAATTGTCTAAATATAAGAATGATATGCAATAAAAATAAGAATTATAATAAAACTATTATAGTATACGTACATTCTTTATAAGAATCATATTATCATATATGTTAATGATAGTATGATGGTTACATAAAATTAAAATTAAAATATTTTATGTTATATTAATTTTATGTTATAAAATTAAAATTTATATATATTATATCAAATGTTATAATAAGATTTATAAGTTATTATTTTGTGTTATTAGATTATTATACATGAATTTTAAGATTTTATATTATATTAATTAGAAATTTAGTATATAATATAAATAAATCATATAACAAATTATATATATGAATCGGTTCGGTTCGGTCTGGTCCGGTCTAAAAAAATAAAAGCTGGAACCAAACCGATTTGAAACTGATTTAAAAAAAAAATAGTACCAAACCAAATTGGTTTAGCACCAGATCGAATATACCGATATGATCCAGTTTGGACCAGTTTATCGGTGTATCGATTTTTATTTTCAACCCTAATGAACTGTAACGCCCGTCCTTGAGGTGGGTCTTTTTGTAAAATATTTTAGAAAATGATGATGGGAATTACCGTTCGATTTAAAACTTTTTACTGTCCTTCCCAGGGTGCAAGACTGTACGTTATAAAATAAAATGTACTTTTATAATAAAAGAGGTTTAGAGCAGAAAATATAAATCTCAAAATAAAAAGGCCTTTCATACATTTAAAACTTTCATGCCTAGACCATCGTGCTCTTCCCCTTTGGCTGTGTCCCTCTTGAAGCGTACAGCTCATTTAGCTTCCTGTGGGGTGAGGGGCACACATAAAAACTAAAATGAGTCGAATACTCAGTAAGCATTACTTTATACCGTTAAAATATAGTAACGTGGGTTTTCATTCATGTATTCATCATTCCATACATACTATACGTTCATGCATACATGCTTTCATTTGCAAATATTAGTGGATGGGGGCTTTCATCTTTAAACATGTTTTTCTTTTCGTAAAACGTTCTCCCGTCATTGCCTTCACTTCTTGAAGAATGTCATGCATTCATACATTACTTTTCTTTCATTTTCATAGGCCGGTGCACGTTGTTACGCCCCGCGTGTTGGGGTTAGCTGCCTTTTGGACCAATGGATTCGCCCTTGGCCACAGGTTGGAATCCCATTCCGTTAGAGTGCAACATTAGGTGCACTACCAGATACTACTATCCGGCATTGCAATCTGTCCATTCATTCATTGGGTACCCCTTTCATTCATTCATGTGGCCGTTACGTATTTTCATACATTCATTTATGCCACATGCCATTCATTCATTCATTCATTTATGTCAGCTCTAAAGAGCTGAGACTTTCATTCATTTCATTGCATGGGCATGATCTTTCATTCTTTTCTTTTCTTTTCATTTCATTTAACAGTCTGTTCATGGAAAAACATTATTTAAAAGCATGGGTTTAAACATCATCTTTCATGGCATCATTTAAAACATTAGTTCGTAGGGGCATTTTAACATCAGTTCTTCAGGACCAGTTCTAAAACACTTTCTTCGCATCATTTAAAGCATTGGTTTGAAGTTCGGGGCACAGGCCTCGAAGCTTCCTTTTTTTTTTCTTTAGAAAATACGTACAATAGATATATCATATAGTCATCCATTCATATGCGTACAATTAATACTTTTGGATGCGTAAAAAGGGGCTGCCGAGGAGGGGCTATACATATGTATATCTTTCAATACTTAGCATGTTTTCGTTAAAAACATCTTTCGTGTCCTTTCGTAAAGTATCTTTTATATAAAAAGCATTTCTCTTTCTTTTTTTTTTTTTACTTTAGAAAACTCTAGAAGAGCATGAACGTAACACTTACCTAGACTCTATGCTACTTTCATACCATGCTGTCCATTCATGCACGTGTCAGATGGCAACCTGCGTGCATACACATAACCTTAACGTTATTCTCTATCTAGTGCATAAGCAATTGAACTAGAAATAGAGCTATGCTTTACTTAGAGCATTATCCTTCTATCTCATGCATTTATGTGTCCCTTACTAGGATAATACCTTCGGGGACCCATTTACGGTCACTTCTTCTTTCAACCTTACGTTCTACTTCGAGTGCTTACTTGTTAGGGTGAACCCATGATTCACCTTAGGATTAAGACATTAAGACCTCTGTCTCATTCTTTTCATTAACCAAGTTCCAACACATGACTTAGACTGACTAAGTCATGCATCTCATTCTTAGACAGTACCCTCATCATTACCCTCATGTATCTTAGCTCACTTTACTTTTCATGACCATCCATACACGTCACATGGCTCTTAGCCACTCTGAGGCTTAAGCATCGTGTAACCATTCTTAGGACAGATTACCCATTACATATGGTGAATCCGTCCGGCATGTGCATTTAACCAGATAACACACGTACCTTACCCCTTTATCCCTTAAGACCATCATTTAATACATTGGTCGCAGGCTCGTATGGCAAATGCCATACTTCGTTACCAACCTTCTCATAACCAGGCTAGCACGACCCTTTGTGCTAGCTGTACCTCTTGACAGTTCATCCCAACACTTGACACAACAGGGCCCTATTCATGATTATTCCTTACGTCACGCCATATAGCTCGAGACTATTCCCAAACTATACCGTGACCTTGTCACGTCACCTCTGACATTCCACTACGTCACCTATACGTCAACCTCCAACTCATCAGGAGTACGGTTCTTCGCGTATTCCCACCACATCGTGACATCTAGTCCCATTGCCGCTACATCATTCTTACGCTACTTCTTACCCATCACAAGCACGACTTCTCAATGGACCACGTCATTACGGGACATTGTCCACTCATGCTTCTGCTGCACTACTCTGATACTTCCTAGCCACTTGGCACATACTTTTGTTGATAGGCCGACTACGAGGCGACACTCGTCGCCTTGGACTACAGCCATACTTCACAGCACAACTCTATGATTGACCACGTCACTTCATGACATTGCCCAATCATGCTTCCCTGCACTACTCTGATACTTCTTAGCCACTTCGTACTTACTCCAGGCTATAAGACGACTACACGATGACACTAGTCGCCTTGGACTACAAGCCACATCTTACACACTTCGGGACACTGTTCCACAGTTTCCGACACCATACATCAATCCCTTCACCCATCAACTATGTAATCACCCTTATTTTCATGATACACCATACAGTGTATCGCTGCACCTCATGGAGTACACTCCTCATGTACTCCCTTCACACATGCTACGCCACATCACTATTATGGTACACATACCATATGGTGCGTCGTTCCATCACATGGAGTACATTCCACGTGTACTCTCTTCACACACTACGCCACAACACCACTATGGCACACACGCCATATGGTGCGTCATCTCACCACATGGAATACACTCCACGTGTACTCCTTCACAACACTCCGTCACATCACCATTATGGCACACACTTCATATGGTGTACCGTTTCACCATATGGAGTATACTCCTCTTATACTCTATTTACGTCACTATGCTATATCACCACTATGGCATACACGCCATATGGTGCATCATTCCACCACATGGAGTACACTTCACATATACTCCATTCACAGTACTACGCTAGATCACCACTATGACATACACGCCATATGGTGCACCGTCTCGCCACATGGAGTACACTTCACGTATACTCCATTCACATCACTACGCCACGTCACCGTTACGGCACACATGCTGTATGGTGCATCGTCTCACCACATGGAGTATACTCTACGTATACTCCATTCACGGCACTACGCTACATCACCGCTATGGCACACATGCCGTATGGTGCATCGTCTCACCATATGGAGTATATTCTATGTGTACTCCATGCACGACACTACGCCAAGTCACCCATCACTACTACACCACACAACCACAGCCATATTTCACAGCACAGTTCACAATATTGCACAGCACACTTCCCAAATACGCCTAACACTTCACATCAAAGTCAACACCACCATACTATACAGCGAATCCTATAATACTAGCAGCACAGTTCACAACCTAGTCAACTAGCTAGCATCTAACATAAATAACGAGAGATAGAGAATTATACCATTGAAGGGATGACTCGCACGTCACTCATTGACCGTCACAGTCAATAATGCGGGAGGAACGTACTGGGTGGCTACACCGCGTACAGTGACTGTTTAGGCATTTGGATAGCTAGGTGTGGTCTTGGAAAGGTCTAAGGTGGCCTTTGATGATGATGGCAATGAGCGTACTACGACAGATCTAGCTGTGTACAGTGGCGGTCAATCACGTAAAGTGGCGATCAGTCACATGCAGTGATTACCCACCACATAAAGTGGTGGTTTAGGCTTGGCCTAGGCTAGGGGAGGTTGCTAGTGGAGCCGTGGCGGCTCGGTGGTGGCGGCACGGTGGTCCACGGTGGAAGAGGAACTGCCGTGCACTGTGAGGGGAATAAGTGCCGTGGGAGAGTGAGAGAGAGTGTGCGTGCATGGGGGGCAGATCGGGGCCATGGGTGGTTGGGTTAGCTTCGTGATGCCGGAGAGGGTGGTCACCCACTGTGGGTGGCGCCGTACAATGGTGGAGGGTGTAAAACCTGTGCGTGAGAGAGGGAGACACCGGGAGGTGGAGGAGGGGGCATCTGGCCGTGGGTCCATGAGAGGAGGAAGGGGGAGACTTGAGGAGTCTCGTGGTGGTGTGTGGAGGAGCTTGTGCTCGTGCATGGGAGGAAGGTGGTTGCATGGGAGGGGCTGAGCTCGCTAGAGGGGGCAGCTCGGTGGTAGGGGAGGCTGCCGTGGGAGCAGTGGGGCCGAAGAACGGCGCACGGCGGTGCAATGGACTCCAAGCCTTCGGGCTGTGCACTGCCGAGGGAGGGGAGGAGAGAGCATGGGCGAAGGAGACCGGTGCAGGGAGGCTTGCCGGAGGGAGAGGAGGCCAGTAGTGGTGGTAGTGAGGCACGCCGGCGCACGGCAACACCGGGCTGGGTAATGGTGTGTTCGGGTGTGGGTGAGGTTGTCGTGCAGTGCAAGTCGAGAGGGAGAGGGAGGAGAGAGAGAGGGTTGGGGAAAAGTGAGGGAGAAAGAGAGAGGGGCTGGGGTTTTATACTAAAACCAATCCTCTGAGGATCTACAAAATGATTCCATGACGGCTCTTAAATACTGATTTGAAAACGCGTAAACGTTTATTTAGTTAAAAGCACTGAGAGGAATAAAGATAGAATATTATTTAAAAGAATATTCTTTCATCATTTATAAAATGATGAAATCTTAGTTAACATATTTAAGAGAATAAAACCATTAAATTAATTTAAAGATTCCATCATTATTTAAGTAACGTAATATTTTAAATAACTGGAATCATTTATATGAAATGATTTCCACAATTATAATATATTTGGAGCTCTTCAAAGATATTATAATTTAGTTATTTAAAATATTACTTACTTAAATAATGATAGGAATATTCAATTTGAAATACACATAATTTTAAAACACAAAACTAGCTTTAGAAATTATGTAGTATCTTTAAAAAATGCCATCGGGGTCTGGCATGCATAACGGGACTCTTAGATACTAGAGAAGAGCAGACAATCTATCACATCAGATATACTTACTTACGTCAGAAGGAAGAAATGAACAAGGTATTACATGAACATTGTTACTCTACCTTGTCAAATGTACCGCTCAAAATTATTCCCGTTGGTGCATTTATTTGCTTTTTTTTAATAACGTTTTCCTATGGTCATACAACTTTTCTGTAATGGGTTTGAAAGTTTGAAATGTACTTTAAAAAAAAATGATTGATATGTAAGTGGAAAATAATAAATAATTTTTCAATAATTTAATAACATATTAGGCGATAAATTTAATGAACTGAAGATAAATAAAAAGCTTATGACTAACATTTCTTTTCTATGAAATAATCCGCTACAAATTTTATTATATAGATACAAATTCACCATTCACGATTCCTAACATTTTCCTATTTTTCTCTCATTTGAAAAAGAAAAATTTGGAAAGCGTGACTGCCGTGATTAGGTTAACGAATTTTACATTCATGTTTTTAGTCCACAGAAATATGTTTTTTATTTTTTATTTTTTACTCAGAAATAAGTTTTATACTTTTGAGAATATGTATAATTAATTGTGAACATACACAAATGGAGGGTTACTATTTCTATTTATGCGCTCGTGTATTTACGTGTGTAAATTAATATTTTAAAAAAAAAAAAAAAAAATCTATATCATGATAATGTGCATTTTTTTAAGGACTGTTCATTCGGATTTTTGTTCAGAAATTCAGATATACCCATATCGAAATCCGGATGAATCCAATTTTTAAAATTCGGATTCCGAGTTGGACTTTTTTTTTATTCATTAAAAAATAATCAGATAACTTATCGCATTTATTTCATTTAGAGAAAATCTTTAAACAGGTCAGTTCGATGATGTCTGAAAAACAGCCTCTAATGAAATATTGCCACGTAAATTTCTTATAAAAATTATCTTAAATCACGAAACAGAGAATACCACGAAAGTCCCCTCTATGCCTCCCCTCTCTTCAACCGCTCTTTTTGTGGAAAAAACAAACCGAACCCTCTTTTCATTCACTCCTGAGCTCCAGTCGTTGCTCACTTCCCTCCCTAGTCACGGGTTGTAGAGCATCCTTGCAATGGCCTAGGCCATGGATTTTGATGGCACAACTCCATAAATGATGCTCACAACATGTCCATACCATTAAATGTCAACAAAACTAGCTTTGAAAAGGAAGGTATGTAAAATGGAGTTTGATCATCATGACAATCATTATGATTGTTGTTCGGTGCTTTTCAGTAACTGAGTATCAAGTAAAGACAGGAGACTCATCTTTTATCTATTTCCTGTCCCAAATTTTTGTAAACAAGAACAAATTTATGGTGCAAAAACGTATGGGGTTCAAATAAGAACAGATTTCACCCAGGTGCATAAATGGTGCAAAAAAATTGTTTTCATTCTATTGGTCCTAGTAGTATTTGCTTAGAAAGATGTTTTCTGATTTTTTTAAAACAAGAATAGATTCACCCAGGTGAAANTTTTTTTTTTTTTTTCTGATTTACTGTGATGTGGCTCATGAGCTTATCATGGGGAGTGTTTATGTGTCTATATGCTATTGGATTGGTCATTTTGGATAGTGTTTTAGAAAGCTTTGGTTTTTGCAGTTCAGCATGTAGACTGGTGATGAACTGTGTGAGTTCACCCTGATTTTCTGTAATGATGAATGGGACTTGTAAGGGTTTCTTCCAACCAGTAAGGGGCTTAAGGCAAGGGGATCTCCTCTCGCCGTATTTATTTATTATAATGGAAGAGGTCCTTTCTAGACTTTTATAGAAGGAGTTTGAGAGTGGTGGAATACGTTCTTTTTCTCATCCGGTATGTGCGCCATTGGTATCACACCTTTTCTATGCAGATGATTTATTAATTTTTGCAAATGTGGATAGAAACTCAATGCGCCGTTTGATTCAAACATTGGAAAAATATTCAAAGTGGTCAGGGCAGCTTATTAATAAAGAAAAGTCAGCTTTTTTCTTCTCAAAGCATATTATAACATCTAGAAGGCGAAATTTGATGAGGCTAACTGGTTTTGTTGAGGGGAGTTTCCCAGTGACATATCTAGGTGTCCCACTTGTTTCTGCTCAGTTAACTTCGAGGGATTTAGAGCCACTAGTTCAGAAAATAAAAAATAAATGGCAGGTTGGAAGATGAGATTGCTATCTCAAGATGCTCGGCTGGTATTAATTAGGCATGTTCTATCTTGTATGGCTACTCATCTCTTGGCAGTACTACAGGTGCCAGTGGCGGTTCTAAAAAAATTAAATTCGCATTTATCGACATTTCTTTGGGGAGAATTGAACGGTAAACCAAAAAAGAAATGATGTGCTTGGGATTAGGTAAGTAAGCCAGTCAGGGAAGGTGGTTTAGGCACGAGGAAATTTTCAGAGGTACATAAATCATTACATATGAAATTTGTCTGGCATCTACTATCTTGGGATTCCATTTGGGCGAGTTTTTCCGTGCGAAATATTTAAAAAATGGACACGTGAGGTTAGCTGAAAGCACGTTCCATGGAGTCCCATTTCTGGAGGTCCATTGTTAGCGTAATTTTGGAAGTGGTGGATAATGTGGTAGTGAAAGTAAGGAATGGAGTTTCTTCTTTCTGGTTTGATAAATGGTTGGCTGAAGGTCCTCTTTATAGCAGGCATGAGGTTCTAAATGAGGGGATTAAAATCCAGGATGTATGGGTCAACGGGATATGGGATGAAGATAAGTTAGTGGAGTTGGTTGGTAGGGAACAATCTAGCGTGATTACACGCGATATTATGGTTGGGAGAGGTGGGGCGGACGTCTTGATATGGAGATTGGCGGGAAATGGTGGTTTTTCGATGAGGAGTGCGTGGGATTTAATTCAGATAAGGGGAGTTGAAAGTTTGGAATTGGAATGGGTTTGGCATCAACTATTGTCGAAGAAAATCTCCATGTGCATGTGGAAAGCTAGATTTGGCGCATTACCGGTTGATGTTCGAATTCAAGCTCTAGCTATCCCTATGGCGTCGAGGTGTGACTGTTGTGAGGTGGGGAAGTTAGAGACAATTGATCATGTGTTGAGAGTGGGTAGTATTGCCAATCAGATATGGTACATGGCTTCCGTAGCTTTGGGAGTTAGTTGTATGGAGGGTCGTTCTTGGTGGGGAACAGTCTAGAGGTGGTTTGGGTATGCAAAAAAATTGTAACATCCTGCTCCTTCTTTCCTTCCTCCTTTCTGACGTAAGCAGTTATGTCAGATGCGATAGACAGTCTGCTCCTCCCCTCTAGTGTCTAAGAGTCCCGTTACGCGTGCCAGATCCCTATGGCGTGTTTTTAAAGATACTACGTGATTTCTAAAGTTAGTTTTGTGTTTTAAAGTCATGTGTATTTTAAATAAAATATTCTCATCGTTATTTATCCAAGTAATATTTTAAATAACTAAATTATAATATCTTTGAAGAACTCCAAAAATATTATAATTGTGAGAATCATTTTATATAAATGATTCCAGTTATTTAAAATATTATGTGATCTAAATAATGAAGTCTTTAATTAAATTAATAGTTTTATTCTTTTAAATATTTTAAGTAAGACTTCATTATTTTATAAATGATGAAGGAATATTATTTTAAATGATATTCTACCTTTATTCCTCTCAATGCTTTTAATTAAATAAACGTTTACATGTTTTTAAATCAGTGTTTAAGGGTCATCATAGACCATTTTATAGACCGCTAGAAGTCGGGTTTTAGTATAAAATCTCAGGCCATCTCTCTTTTCCCTCACTTTTCTCCAGCCCTTTCTCTCTCCTCCCTCTTTGCTTGTAGCGTACGTGACCCCTCTCTCTCTCGCTCGATCTCCTCCACTGCCCAGCCCGGCGCCGCCGTGCGCCGTGAGCCTCACCGCCCACCCCACCGGCATCGCCTCCCTCCAGCGAGTCTCCCAGCACCGGCCCTGCTTGCCCACGCTCTCTCCTCCTCCTCCCTCGGTGGTGCAAGCCCGAATGGGCTTAGTGCTCCATGCGCCGTTCTTCGGCGCCACCACTCCCACGGCAGCCTCCCCTGCCACCGACCGGCCCCCTCCAGTGGCCTCAGCTCCTCCCATGCAGCCACCTCCCTCCACCATGTACGAGCACAGCAAACCCATGCACGGGTTCACTGTGCAGCCTCCTAGCGCCGCCGTGCGCGGCCATCTCGGCCACCGGACACCACAACGAGACTCCTCAGGTCTCCCCTTTCCTCCTCCCCTAAACCCACTGCCAGTAGGCCTCTCCTCCACCTCCCGATGTCCCCCTTTCCACCGCACGGGTTTAGGCTCCCCCATCGCCGTACGCCTCCACCCACGGCAAGTGACCACCCTCTCTAGTACCCTCAGGCTACCACGAAGCTAACTCAACAATCCACGGCCCCGATCTGCCACCCACGGCCCCACACACTCTCTCACTCTCCCACAGCTTCTCCTCCCTCACAGTGCATGGCCAGCCACCGTAGGCCACCGTGCCGACCACTGCTGAGCCTCCATGGCTCCACTAGCAACCTCCCCTAGCCTAGCCCAAGCCCAAACCACCACTTTATGTGATGGGTAATCACTGCACGTGATGGACAGTTGCTGCGAGTGACTGACTGCCACTGTACACAGTGAGATTCGCCGCGATACGCTCCATTTCTAACACCATCAAGGCCACTTTAGGCCCTTCCAAGACCACACCTAGCTATTCAAATGCCTAAACAACCACTGTAAGCGGTGTAGCCACCCCGTACGTTCCTCTAGCGTTATCGCTGTGACGGCTAGTGAGCGACACACGGGTTATCCCGTCGACGGTATAAATCTCTATCCCTCGCTATTTATATTAGATGTTAAATGCATGCTAGTTAACTAAATTGTGGACTGTGCTGTTAGTATTATAGGTTGTGGACTGTGCTGCTAGTATTATAGGATTTGTTGTGTAGTATGGTGGTGTGACGTGCTGTGAAGTAAAGTGTTAGGCGTAGTTGGGAAGCGTGCTGTGTAGTGTTGTAGACTGTGCTGTGAAGTATGGTGGTAGTGTATGTGCAGTTGTAGTGGCGTGGCCTAGTGCCGTGTAAGGAGTACACGTGGAGTGTACTCCGTGTAGTGAGACGGTGCACCGTATGGCGTGTATGCCATAGCGGTGACGTGGCGGAGTGTTGTGAATAGAGTATACGTGGAGTGTACTCCATGTTGGGAAACGAGACACAGTACGGCATGTGTGTCGTATTAGTGATATGGCGGAGCGTTGTGAATGGGGTACACATGGAGTGTACTTCGTGTTGAGAGACAGTGCACCGTATGGCGTGTATGCCATAGCGGTGACGTAGCGTAGAATCATGAATGTAGTATATGTGGAGTGTACTCCATTGTAATTGAGTGACGCACCATATGGTGTGAATGCCATAGTGGTGATGTGGCGTAGTCCTATGAAGGGAGTACATAAGGAGTGTACTGCATGAGGTGTAGCGATATACCGTATGGCGTGTCGCGAAGATAAAGGTAATTGCGTAGTTGATGGGCGAAGAGCTTGAGGTATGGTGTCGAGAACTGTGGAACAGTGTCCCAAAGTGTGAGATATGGCCTGTAGTACAAGGTGACGAGTGTCACCATGTGACTGGCTTATGGCTAGAAGTAAGTGCGAAGTGGTTAAGAAGGTATCAAGTAGTGCAGCAAAAGCATGATTGGGCAATGTCATTAAGTGACGTGGTTGATTAAGAAGTCGTGCTTGCAATGGATGAAGAGTTAGCGTAAGAGTGATGTAGCGGAAACGTGACGAGGTGTCACGTTGTGATAGGAGTACATGAGGAACCGTACTCGTGATGAGTTGGAAGTTGACGTATAGGTGACGTAGCGGAATGTCAGAGGTGACGTGACAAGGTCACGGTGTAGCTTGGGAATGGTCTCGAGCNGTGTCACGTTGTGATAGGAGTACATGAGGAACCGTACTCGTGATGAGTTGGAAGTTGACGTATAGGTGACGTAGCGGAATGTCAGAGGTGACGTGACAAGGTCACGGTGTAGCTTGTGAGTGGTCTCGAGTTATATGGAGTGACGTAAGGTGGTGTGATATGTGCAGTCGTAGTGATATAGCTATAGTCTACAGCGATGAGCGTCGCCGTGTAGTCAGCTTTTGGCCAGGAGTATGTACTAAGTGGCCAAGAAGTATCAGAAACATGATTGGGCAACGTCATGAAGTGACGTGGTCAATCATGAAACTGTGCTGTGATGACCTAGGATGTATGTGAGGTGACGTGACAGGGTCACGGTATAGCTTGGGATTTAGTCTCGAGCTATGTGGCTTGACGTAAGGTGTGTTCATGGACAGAGTCCCATCGTGTCAAGTGTTGGGATGAACTGTCATGAGGTATGGCTAGCGTGAAGGGTCGTGCTAGCCGAGTTATGAGAAGGTTGGTAACGGAGTATGTCGTTTGCCATACGAGTCGGTGACTAATGTATTAAATGATGGTCTTAGGTGATAAAGGAGTAAGGTACGTGTGCTGTCTGGTTAAACGCAGGTGCCGAATGGATTCACCATATGTAATGAGTAATCTGTCCTAAGAACGGTGACACGGTACTTAAGCCTTGGAGTGGCTTAGAGCTGTGTGACGTGTATGGATGGTTATGAGAAGTAGAGTGAGCTAAGATACATGAGGGTAATGATGAGAGTAGTGTCTAAGAATGGGATGCATGACTTAGTTAGTCTAAGTCATGCGTCGGAACGTAGTTAATGAGAAGAATGATACAGAGATCTTAGTGTTTTAATTCTAAGGTGATTCATTCACCTTAGCGAGTAAGCACTTGAAGTAAGATTTAAAGGTTGAAGGAAGAAGAGACCGTAATGGGTTTCCAAGGGTTTTATTATAGTAAGGGACGTGAAAGAGTACGAGATAGAAGGATAGCGTTCTAAGTAAAGTATAGCTCTATTTCTAGTTTAGCTATTTATGCACTAGATAGAGAATAACGTTAAGGTTATGTATGCATGTAGGTTGCCATCTAACACGCGGATGAATGGACTGCATGGTATGAAAGTAGCATGGAATCCAGGTAAGTGTTACGTTCATGCTCTTTCAGAGTTTTCTAAAGTATAAGAAAAAGAAAGAGAAATGTTTTTCCCATGAAAGATGCTTTATGAAAAGGACATGAAAGATGTTTTTAAAGAAAAGCATGCTAAGTATTGAAAGGTATACGTATGTACGGCCCCTCCATGAAAGCCCCTTTTTACGCACCCAAAAGTATTAATTGTATGCATGTGAATGGATGACTATACGACGTATCTATTGTACGTATTTTCTAAAGAAAAGAAAGGAAGCTTCGAGGCCCGTGTGTCCCGAGCTTCAGACCGATACTTTAAGCTATGCGAAGAAAGTATTTTAAAATGTCCCTGAGAACCGATGCTTAAATGTCCCTACGAACTAATGTTTTAAAGGATGCCACGAAAGACGATGTTTAAGCCATGCTTTTAAACGAAAAGAATGTTTTCTCATGAAAAGAAAAGAAAAGAATGAATGCTCATGCCCATGCAATGAAATGAAATGAAAGCCTTAGCTCTTTAGAGCTGACATGAATGAATGAATGAATGAAAAGAACGGCATATGGCATAAATGAATGTATGAAAACACGTAACGGTCATATGAAATGAATGGAAATGGGTACCCAATAAATGAATGGGCAGATTGCAATGCTGGGCAGTAGTCTCTGGTAGTGCACCTAATGTTGCACCCCAATGGAATGGGATTCCAACCTGTGGCCACTGCCGAATCCATCGGTCCAAAAGGCCGCTAACCCTAGCACGCGGGGCGTAACAACTTGCACTGGCCTATGAAAGTGAAAGAAAAGTAATGTATGAATGCATGGCATTCTTCAAGAAGTGAAGGCAGGTGACGTGGGAACATTTTACCAAAAGAAAAGCATGTTTAAAGATGAAAGCTCCCGTCCACTGATATTTGCAAATGAAAGCATGTACGTATAGTATGTATGGAATGATCAATGCATGAATGAAAACCTACGCTGATATATTTTAACGGTATGAAGTAATGCTTACTGAGTATTCGACTTATTTTAGTTTTTATGTGTACCCCTCCCTCCACAAGAAGCTAAATGGGCAGTACGACCAGGAAGGACACAACCAAAGGGAAAGAGCACGGAGGTCTAGGCATGAACGTTTTAAACGTACGAAAATGTTTTTTTATTTTAAAGAATTTTATTTCCCACTCCAAAACTCTTTTATTATAAAAGCACATTTTTATTTCATAATGTAGAGTCTTGCACTTTGGGAAGGATTGTAAAAGGTTTTAAATAGAACGGTAATTTCCGTCATATTTTCTAAATTATTTTGTAAAAAGGTCGATTCCAAGGATGGGCGTTACAAAAATCCACCCATAGAGGTACGTTACTTGGCCTGATTCCAATTTCCATCTATCATCACTTGGAGATTATGGATTAGGAGGTGTAAAGCTAGAATGGAAGGAGTGAAGGAGTCAATAAGGGAGGTGTGGTTTGCTATAAAGGTGTGGATTAGGAAGGTATCTTTTCTTCTGGCGCAGAGGTGGGAAATTTCAATTTCTGACCAGGAAATTCTAAGGGCTCTTGAGGTTCCTTTTATAAACACTCCAAGGAGGAGACCGAGTCTTATTACCTGGATGAAACCTATAAATAGATGGATAAAGTTGAATGTAGATGGTAGTTGCCGTGGCAACCTCGGAAATTGCGATGGAGGGGGTCTCATAAGGAATTCGAATGGGATTTTTATGGCGGCTTTCTCGTCTCATTTTGGTCATGGGACCAATAATGAAGCGGAGCTTGGTGCATTAATTGTGGGAGTGGGTGTTTGTAAGGAGATGGGCTATATACATGTTGAGTTAGAATGTGATTCAAGTTTGGTGGTTAATTGGCTAAAATGTAAAACGTGTATGGGTTGGTATTTATGGGATTTTTGGGAAGAGCTGCTAAATAGTTTATAGAAAATACAGTTTACTATCGAACATCAATTTAGAGAAGGCAATTTTTCGGCAAATGCCTTGGCTCGTTCAGGTGAACAAGGTCTGAATGTGAGATTTAACTCTTTTGATTCTTTATCTCGATATGTAAAAGGTATGATTCAATTAGACAAGATAGGACTTCCTAACATCCGGTTATAGTTTCTTTTGTTTCCTTAGGCCTGTTTAGATGATTTGTTTATTTTATAGGCATGTTTAGATGTTTATGGTTTTTATGGATGTATAGTCTTGGTATCTGGCTTGTTACCATGGTAATTTTTCATTGATGTGAGAATTTATGAATAAATTTAAGACGAGATTGCTATATAGATGGCTACCGGTTCTTCTTAA
>QEOT01000532.1:6624-41715 GCA_003123785.1 Pterocarya stenoptera
CTAGGAGGCTGTCTTTCAACAATGGCAGTACTACTAAAAGCTGGATTTGTCGGCGTGGCACTAGTCTGTTCTGGTGCAGTCTTCAGCAAGTGCCCATTGCTCTTGCTGAATGCGATCTTGTTAAGGGGCCCCATCTGTAGCGAGCTCTGCTCAGTCACAGCCATTATAACCCCCGATCGAAGTAGGAGGTTAGATATCAGTAGTGCAAATGGTAGACTACCTCTCCTCGAATAGCGTGACTCCAATCGAATGCGGAGGAAGAAATACAATGCCAGATTAATGGGGTCCCCCGTGCTATCCGCAACAAAAATCTGGCTCGATCGATCCCGAAATCAGTCTTGTGTTTTTTCAGATCGATGTTATAGCCAACAACCAAATTAAGCATTCTGAAAAATGTTATACAATCGGCCTGTTGGATCACCTTGCTCCCATCATATTGAGGAGTTGAAGGGTCTCACACTAGCTGAAGGACCCGATCGTCTGTGAGACCATCATCAGGTAGATCCTCATCCTCACTACCAGCCGAACTAGTAGCCGACTCTATATTCGGCGCTAGTGTTGAGGATGCGGTCAGTGTGTCGGAATCAGATGGTGCAGCCGCTGGTCTTGGTGTATCCGCTATAGGATATGCGCCGCCCAAGCGCGGGATATTAAGGAATTCAGCAATAATGCAAGGAGAGAAAGTAATACTCACTCCCTGGACTGCTAAGGTGTAGAACAGAGCATCAGCATTATCCTCTCCTATGGCACAGTAAAACTCACCAACCAGATCTGGATATGCAGTCCCCCGCTATTGACAGATCGGTATCCATCCCCGCTTAGCGAAGATAGACTGTACGCTTCATCCCTCCCATGAATGATCAAAGAAGTTAGACAAAATGATCTCATGCTCGACGAGTATAGGTTTCGTCTCCTGAGTATGAGCTGCTTCACTACTTTGGTCGGGCTGATCTCTCGCACGTTTTCTTCCAATAGATGCCATTAGTATACTGTTTGACCACAAGGAAAGTAAGAATATAATGAACCATAATATTTAAATTACATTATTTAAGAATTATACTATAGTGAACTAAATTAAAATAATACGTTTGAACGAAACATATTATGTTCGAACTAGTAGAAGCTATTCGAATGGACTGTTCTGTTTATTCAAACTGGCATTTGTGTTCATTTGAACGAATTTATTTTGTTCAAACAAAAATAAATCTGTTTGGCAACTGAGCGTTCGAACGGACTAGAGTTCGTTCAAATGGGAACACGCCAAACAGCTATGGCTGAGTCGACTCAGCCCCAAATGAAAAAACCCAATCCAGATGTTATCCTTTGTTTTAATCAGTAGAAATGATTAAGGAGTGAAGCCCAATCATTTCTACCAATTATTTTGATGTTATTTATACGGAATACACCAAAATGGGGGATTTCAGATTCGAAATCCATATCCTCCCAAACACATCCCATTCAAACGTAAAACCAAACAACAAATGTAGAGACTTGACCCATACCTCTTAGAAGTCCAAATGTAGGGTTGCTACTGCTGTTGAGTGGCGGTTTTGCGACGAAGATAAGGGGTGAAATCGTTGCTCTCGATGGCTACTGGTTTGAACTGGAGTGATTTGTTTCATTGTATTCGAACTGGGTATATAATGACTGTGGCATCTCGTTCGAACGGGATAAATATCCGTTCGAATGGTTATTATATTAATATATTTCTAAATATATTACTAATAGTAATATATACCAAAGACGTAAATCCTAGGTAATAAATAGTATATAGATATTAAAAACTTAACAACAAGCGGTATAACCAACCATATATATGAGAGCAATTGAAGCAGACGGTATAACCGACTATATGCATGATAAAATAAATAAGATAAAGAGATATACAAAAATCAACTTCATTAAATACATAAATACTTACAAGGAGAAGCTAATTCTCAGAAGAGTTGGAGACAGAAGACATGAAGAAGGACATGAGAGTTGGTTTTACAAAAGGTAGGCTTGGGAGAGCTAGGAGAGATTTGGAGATTTGGACGAGAGAGGGAAAGGCTTCAGATGAGAGAATTCTAAATGCCTTCCTCTTGTTGATAACTCTTATATATAGAGCTAAAACAGTGCAACATAGTAACTCTTAATAATACATGAACAGTACCAACACGTGAAAACCAGTTTGTACAAACAGTAACTCAAACAGTAACTCTAATAATATATGAACAGTACCAACTCGTGAGTAATGTATACAAAGTTGATTGTCGTTTTCTTCTGAGGAGATAATATTCCTGACAACTTTAATCTGTCATGTTGACTAATTTGGAAAGTAATAATCTTTTGGAATCACATAATCTGAGGGTCATAATTTACCAAATCCAGATCAAACGGATCTTGGGAATCCATCAGAGGTACTGGAAGATAAGGCGAATAATCTTGAGAAAGAGAGGTGGCTGAGTGAGAGGCCTGTTGAGAAGGAGAGGCCTGATGAGCTACAGGTTGCTGTAATAGAGATAATCTGGTTGGATGTCGTGCGTCGTCTTCATCATCACTATCTGAAACTTGTGACATTGCTTCGGCTAATTTTTTCAAATCTTTCTTGCTGGTAATGGATGCTAATTGTGCCTGGAATCTGCTCCGTTGAACAAGTACTTCTGGGGCTTTGGTAATTTTTGAAAATATTTTCAAGACATGATCATAATTGTATTTTTTCCACCATTTGAGAGAGACTTGGCGGGTCAAGAACATAATGGTTTTGAGAGAAGGATGAGGTTCGATAACATATTCCCATTTCATAATCCAATTTAATTTTGTTTTGAGAAAAAAAAGAAGAAGTGGTGGACAATGACTTAATGCTGGTTGACTATCATCTTGTGAAGTAAAAATTCAAAAACTTTCCTGGAGGGGGAGAGGAAGGAGAAGAAGTTCATGTCCATAATGGTCCCACCAAAGTGAAAACCATTTAAGAAGTGTCTTAATTTCTTGTAATTTATCAAAATGGAGGAACCATGAATGACGCAAATTTTTATTTTGTTTTAAAAATATTTTTGTCCATGCCTACTGATAATCATAATAATCGTAATAAGAAGGATCATAAGGCTGGGGAAATTTTCTTATCAAATAGGGATTTTTTCCCCATTGTTCCAAAGTGAGGACCTGTTTAATGGTAACTTTATGAAAAGCAATAATTGGTGGTGCAGGTGGACATGGTTGAGTTTGAAGGGAACAAGAGATTTCAGAAAGAATAATTGAGTCTGAGTTTACTAATATCAATGCATAAAAATTTTGGGTCTTCTTAATGTTTTGCGGGATATAATGCCAATCTGGTAAAAGAAAGGCATTAAGTAATTTTTGGGGGGTCAGACAAGTGTTGGATTTCAGGCTCGATGGGGAAGACAGGGTGCCAGTGAGATTTAATGATAATCGGAGATGTAGAAGGTTGATATAGTAATGGAGGACTAATAATCTGAGAAGGAGAAGAAGAAGGGGAAACAACTTTAGACTATGTTGGTAATTTTGGAGAAGATAATGGTGAAAATGGATTGTAAGAAGGTCTAATATTTTGTGGTAATGACCCCAGTACCGTATATGGTCTTGGAGTTGCAAAAGGACAGGGTGAAGGATAGGGTGGAGATGGTGGTAATGCATAAGAAGATTTGGTCTTTACTTTTGACTTTAAGGAAGACATGATTTTCCCTGTGAAAATTCTCGGGATAGAAAATCAGGAAGAGAATTAGAGTATCCTTTAATATGCTCAATGTCAAAATAAAAAATACTTAATATAGCTTGCCATCTAGCAAATATTTGTTTGGTAGTCAGGTTTTTCACATCTTTGATCAAAACTTCATTGGCTGATTTACAATCTATTTTGAGTAAAAACTTTTGATTTAATAAATCATTTTGGAATTTAGAAATACATAATACAATAGCTAAAATCTCTTTTTTAATAGTACTATAATTCTTTTGGGCAGGATTCCAACATCTTGAATGAAATCGAACAATCTGTTTAGAGTCATCTGATATTCTTTATTTCATAATTCCTCCATAACCAAGATCGAAGGCATCCGTTTATACAATTTTTAAAGTATGAGGAGATGGGAGTCCTAAACATGGTAATCTTTTGACGTGAGTCTTAATCTGTTTTATAATGTTTGTATGTTTTTCTGTCCATGGAGGTGGATTCTTTTTTAATCTCTTGAATAATGGTTTGCATAATGGCCTGAGGGATTGAAAGAAATCTACAACATAATTGAGACTACCCAGAAATCTTTGTAATTGTTTCTTATATTTTATTTCATCTGGGAATTTATCAACGAATTCTATTGCTCTATTAATCGGAGTAATGGTTCCTTGATAAATATCATGTCCAAGGAATCTAATTTTGTTTTAAAATAATTTTATCTTTAGTGACGAGACAACTAATCCATTTTGTTTAATAATTTGGACAAAAGTATTTAAGTGTTTCTAGTGTTGTTCAATAAATGAAGAGAATATTAATACATCATCTATATAAACTATTGAAAAAAGAGTAAAATGGGTAAATATTTCATTCATAATATTTTGAAATTTACTAGGGGCATTTTTTAATCCAAATGGCATAACATTCCATTCATAATATCCGAATGGGACTATAAAGGCTGTTTTGTACCGATCTTTTTCATCAATCTGAATTTGTCAAAACCCATTTTTCATATCAAATTTTGAAAATATTGTAGCATCATGAAGTCGAGATAACAAATCTTTTTTATTGGGGATCGGGTATCTAATCCATTGTAATACTTTATTAAAGGTTTATAATTAATAAGTAACCGAGGAACTCCTCTTTCTAATTCTACTTTTTTTTAACATAAAAGGTAGCAAAACTCTAGGGTGACTTACTTTTCTTAATTAATCATTTTGTTAATAAAATCATTAATCTCTTTTTTGCAGAATTATAATAATTCATTATTCATTTGGATTGGTCTGGCTTTAGTTGAGATATTCTTTTTAGAAAAGTCTTTTTCATAAGGTAATTCAACTATATGTTATTTTCTATTCCAAAAAGCATTAGGTAGGTTGGAACATACTTCTTTTTCAATTATATTCTTAAAATTATCAATTTTTTGAGTTAATAATAGGTCTTTTAATTGTTCTTCGATTCTTTTATATTTTAATTCTTGTTTTAAGAAACTTATTTGCTTTTCTTTTAATTCTATTTTTTGTTAAAAAATTAATTTCTTTGGATAATGAAACTTCTTTTAATGAGTTAATTTCCTTTGATACAGGAGGAAATAGAAATTTAAATTGAATTTCTTGTCCGAGTATTTTAGTGAAAATTCCTTCCTCTATTACAGAAAATGGGTATAATAATGCAAGGAATAGATTTTCTAATATTACCTTTGTGTTAATACTTTTCACTAAAATAAATGTTGTTTTGAAACAAATTCCATTATTACAAATATGTGCATTAGATAATTTATAATTTATATTCAATTTTGCTCCATTAGCTTGGGATAATGTTTCTTTTGTTTTTTCAAAATATTGAGAGGGTATTAATCTTTTCTTGTATACAATTTAAATCTGCTCCTGTATCTAATAGAGCAATTGTGGTAAAAGAAAAATCTTGATTAATTGAGACCGTTACTTCTGTATACCATTTTTGAAAATTTAACTTATTGAGAATACTAATGAAGTTGTCTGTTTCATCTTTAATCATTATCGTTGAACATTCTCCTTATTCTTTATTATGAGAGTTATCTATATTTTTATCTATTTTTAACAATATAATTTCTTGCAGTAATTGTTCATTTGAAACTTCCAATTTAAGATTAGATGCTTTTAAATTTCTAACCTCTTGTTTTATTTCATTAATTTCTTGTTGCAGGTCTTGTAATGTGATTCTTTGCTTTTCTAGCTTAAATCTTCCTATTATCTCTGAAAAATTATAAGGTGTGGAAGAGGCTATTGAAGTGGTTTGATTATTAAAAGTATCTTTTAATTTTTCTAAATAATCCTTCCTTTCCTGTGGATCTTTAATTTTGTCTATTAATTCTAATATAATATCTTCTTGTTTTGAAAGTACATTAATGGTTTTAATGCAAAAACAATTATTCTTATCTAAACAATTGTAGACCTGTATCTCATCTTCTTCTAATTCACTTTCAGAAGATTATTCTGAAAGACTTGATTTTCTTAATTGGTAGATTTCATCTTCTTCAGAAGAACTTTCATCTTCTTTACTTGAATGTATTATAAAAATATTTAATAATTTTTCTTTTAATGTTTCAAAAACATCTAATTTATTAATCTATTGTTTTACCTTACAATTTGACTTATAGTGCCCAACTTTTCCACATTTATAACAAACAATTTATTTACAACAAACAATTGAGTTTTTATTGGTTTGTTATATACCTGTTTATCTTTTGTCTTTTTATAAGGTTTCCTATATTTTTGTTTTTTGTTAGAATAATTTTTATAGACTCTTTTTTTCTTTTTATGTCTTTTTGAAAGAGCTAATAATGGAGTATAACCAAATTGTTCACAGAAGGTAACTAATTCTTTTTTAGCAAATTTCTTTTCTGTATCCATTTGCTTTCTTAATCTTAAATCATTACACATAATTAAACCAGTTCTATTAATAGTAGTTATTATATTACCATATGTAAGATTAAGAAAATCAATAGTACTATCTGATTTTACTAATGATTCTCGTACCTTTTGGGCGAAGTAATATGGAAGTCCGGCTACGAACTTTTCCTTCCAGTATGGTTGCTGGCAATCATTTCTAATCATAACTTTAGTTAGAAATACATCTTTATACCAACGAAAATCAGATAATTGCTGACATTTTAAATTAATTAATAAGTCACTAGTCCTTTCTTTAAATTGGACAGGATCACCAACAAAGTGTTTGGTTAATATGTATATTAAAGTATTTACAGCATCTTCCAATGGTAATCCATTTTCTGTTTTAATTACTTGCATATTTTCTACATGCTTATATGCAGTTAATATTTGTGTTTTTTGTTCATTTGAAAGATAGTGATCCCACCAGCCTTTTAATTGGCCAGTAAAACCTATAACAATAATATGTGCCACTTGGTGATTAGTTTTTCTATAACTTTTATAAACGTTAGCTACCATAATCATTTCTTGGAAATAATTCAATATTTCATACTCAGATAATCCATCTATATTCCATTCATATAATATATCTGGTACAAAAGCAGATCTTACTATATGTTCGCTTTCCTCAAATTGCATATCTGGAGGAGTAGATTTTGGATACCAATTACAAGTAATAGAAACATGATGTTTGGATTCTCTGGCTGAATAACTATTAGTATGGTCTCCTCTAATCTTATTTATTTGTAAGTCTAAATTTTTAAATTGATTTTCAATATTACTTATTTCAGAGTCAGATAATTCAGGAGAATTTGTTTTACTTAATACATTAATATGAAATTGTTTTGAGGTAGATGCATTATTACTAATAGTTAATTTTTCTAATTTGTTAGAGATTTGTTCTAATAAATCACTTTTATTTTTAGAAAAAACGGTTTTTAAATGGGATGGAATTTCATGAGGGACAAATAGTGGGATTTCTTTTGCTTCTTTAATAGTGGGTTTAATAGGGGATATTTGGGCTTCAATTCTTTCTAATTGTTTACTCATGGTTTTTAGATATAGATTAGTGTAATATTTTGTTGGATTATGTTATCAGTGTTTTTAACTTCTACTGAATTATTATATTTTTTTTATTGGTGAGGCCAATATTTGAGTTTCTTTGATTGAATTTAATGGCTTTAAAAGGGGGGTATTCCTCATAAACAATTTGATTATTTTCTTCTTTAATCCATTGATTAGTAGTTCTATTTATGGTTGTTAATTGGTTTGACTTATAAATCTCAAACCATGTAAACAAAGGTATATTAATTTATATTTCTTCCACATACTGATAATATCTTTCTTGAATATAATCTCGTTCTATTTTTGTAAAGATTAAGAAAAATATTAATCTTTTATGACTATTTTCTTCTTTCATATAATCTTGTTCGAGATATTCTTTGTTAATTTTAAATTCTTCTTTACTCAAGGTGTATATTTGGGCATCATCTCTAATCACTTGTGAATATGTTGGAGAAGAAGGTTCATTTTTAGGATTATGAGAGGTGGATGCCCCATCTGGATGGCTAGCAGGATGACTACTAGCATGATGATTAACAGTATATATTGGTGTATCAATAATATTTCTCTAAATAATTCCCCTAATCTATGTATCTAGGCTACTCTGAGATTTGTTATCAAAATTTTGAGATCTTGTTGAAAAATTTTGGGATCTTGATGTAAGAACAGATCGGGGTATATGGTAACTAGAAGGGGTAGGAGAAGAATAATGTGAAAAAGATCTTCTAAAAGGTTGAAAAGTTATTTGGACCGTTCCGTCCGGCTTTTGATCTATACATTCAAGGTCGTCTTTAGAATTATTTTCCATCTTAGGTAAAGGTAATGGAGTAATATTTTCTAATTTCCATTTATTTGGGAGAGTAATTTAATTCCAATTGATTTTCCTAGGAATTTGTATACTAGAGTTATGTGTACTAGTTTGTAATAATAATATGTATCCTTTAGGACTGGTAATAAGAGCTTGTGGTTCTAATGTTATCTTCATTAGTTTATAATGGATCCTATATACTACAGTTAAAGGATGTGACCCTTTCATCATATTATAACCATTTGTTTTAATGTTTAATGTCAAAGCATATAATATATTAGGATCAAATAATGAAATAGAATAATTTGGATAACAATTAAAATAAACTGGACCTTGGAACAAACTTGATTCCACCATTCCAAGTAATGAATCATGGAAATAAAAATGTCTTCCATCTCTGAGACAGAGTAATACTGAGGTGTTAAATCCAATTTTGGTAAGTGGTTTTATAGCAACCTGTACTAATCCAAAATGTATGTAAGAGAATTTCTGTTCTTTGTGTTGTTTAATAGCTTCTTTTGTTAACAATTGTAATGATTCATAATCATTATTTAAGCTAATAGTTTTTTCTACTGTTTTAATCGTATAATTGGTAAGAAATGATAGCTTATAAGAAAAAGTAGAATATTTATATATTTGATTTTTTGGAATATTAGGAATCGTCCAATCTTGTAAATTTCTTTCTATCTCTGTTATATTATAATCTTCTTGGTTGATATTATCAGGTTCTACAGGGATACTAGTACTAGATTCATTTGTAGATTCATTAGGTTTAGAGAAAGAGTTCAAATTCATTGAGACGGAATAAAGATTCCCTATATTTAAAGAGAAATAAATAGATTAAGAGCTTGAGGAACACTACCGGGACCACCCTTAAAAGCCTTTTAGCATAAATGGGCTAACCAACGGATTTCCATAGCTTACCAACACAAGGCTCCTAGTATACTTCATTTTCTTTTTCTATAGATTATCTTTATTAAAAACTGTATCAATGATTTTTACTCCTTTTTTTTTTTTTTTAATAACATACTAAGTACTTAGTATAATCCATTTGGCTTAATTATATAGCTACTATATATAAGTTATGATAACTGTACAAGTTAATATAATTAATATATATTAATAAGTTATATATATGGTACTTTTTAGTTATATAGCTACTATATTTAAGTATTATATATATAGACTATATAGCTATTGCTATTATAAGTTATGATAAGCAGTATACAAGTACTTAATATAATTAATATATTAATAAGTACTATATATAGTACTTATTAGTTATATAGCTACTATAGTGTAAGTATTATATATAGTTACTATATAGCTATAGATATTATAAGTTATGATAACTATACAAGTTAATATAATTAATATATATAGTACTTATTAGTTATATAGGGCTACTATAGTGTAAGTATTATATAGTTACTATATAGCTATAGCTATTAAAAGTTATGATAACTATACAAGTTAATATAATTAAAATATATATAGTACTTATTAATTATATAGCTACTATAGTGTAAGTATTATATAGTTACAATATAGCAATAGCTATTATAAGTTATGATAACTATACTCATATAAGTTACTAGTTACTATTATAAGCTATGCTAACTATACTTATTATATTTTATATAACAAGGAAACAAGTTATATAATAAGTTATGACAATTATACTCATACAGTTAACTATAATATATAATAGTAATTATTTATGTACACTATATAGTCTAAAACATATAAATAATTACTATTATAAGTATTATATTAACTATTAGACCAAAAGTATATTATATATTATCAATTAACACAATCGATTATTAAAATTATAGGAAATTACTTATAAGTATAATAATACTATTATTACTTCGAACCAATAACGTTCCATTTGAATGGATTTTTCTCGTGGAATGTATTTGGAGGGAAACTTCGCGCTAAATACTCTGAATATTAGTTTATTTGAATGTGAAAATTCCTCGTTCGAACGCACTGGTGGAATTGTGTTATGAAAATACCCTATGATCTTC
Source organism: Pterocarya stenoptera (assembly GCA_003123785.1). Classification (NCBI taxonomy): domain Eukaryota; kingdom Viridiplantae; phylum Streptophyta; class Magnoliopsida; order Fagales; family Juglandaceae; genus Pterocarya; species Pterocarya stenoptera. The sequence goes on from QEOT01000532.1 coordinate 17,122, forward strand.
TTTACATTTAAAGAATATGCTAAGGAATATTCTGATTTGTTAGTTTGAACGACAATAATACACGTTCGAACATGAATTAAATCACAAATTCGGTGCCTATTTGAAATTCTCGTGTTCGAATGCGTAATGTCCAGTTCGAACTGGACTTCACAGATTCAAATACCTCAATCTCTAATTCATTTTCACAATGAAGTTAGATCTCTTTGGAGGCATAGCACGGCAGATGATTTTGTATGTGTGAGAGAGTGTTGTGGAGATAGAGAGGAATAGACTTAGTGAGAGAGAAGGGATTCTTGAGAGAGAGGAGAGGTTTATAAGAGATATTACTTATTTTTTTGCTATTTTTTTTTTTTGGTATTTTGAGTTTCATTAATGTTAGTTTATGACACATGATTTAGAGTTTTCTCATAATGTATTTTATGCTAATTTAGATATTGTGGATTCATATTTTGTTTGAATTGTTTAAATTTGAGGTAATATTTTTAATTTTTTAGATTTTTTATAATTTATAGTTTTTAATTAATTTATATCTTAAGATTTTCGGTATATTCGTGTTTGTGCAATCCCATTTAAAATGTCTTATACACCAATATGCATCTTATGAGATTGTGTTTGCGAAAATTGTGTTTTGTGGCAAATGTTTTGTCTCTGTTTCGTGTTTGGAATCTGGGCTTGTCCTGTTCGAATGCTATAATGTTCTTTCGAACAGAATCAGAATCCTGTTTGAACAGAATCTTGTTCTAACAACTTAACTTGCTTCTTATGTTGGTACACTTACATGCATGTATGCACCGATTGCTACATCCTTTTGATCTAAAGTTCCCAAGATGTGAAAGACCACATCAAAAAGTGTTGCTCGATAATAAGTTACATCTCAAGCAACTAAGTATATAACATGCTACTTTCAAGTTACTTTATATTTATACTAATTGTTTATAATTTTTGAAAGGATGAGTTTGAGCTTAATTTTGGCTGACAAGAGAATCGATTAATGGTTGATGAACTGATGTCAAATGCATTTCGGAGGTACAAAGGTCGATGCCATGCACACTATAAGAAGTTCAGTACTATAATAGAGGCGCGCCAAAATCCATTATAAGCAATGCCACCAAATGAATGGGAGAAGGTTTGTGATATGTTTGAAGATTCTGCTTATCAAGTAATTTTGCTGCTATCTTCTTTTAATAGTATATGATAGATGGATTAAACATATAGACTAATTTTTTTTAGCAAAGGAGTACTGTGAACAAAATAAATAGATCAAATTTAACGATACACCATCACGCAGATTCTCGATCTTTTCATCGTTTATCTAACAATGGTAAGTTATTTTAGCCCCGGTTAAATATTAACATATAATACACTTTTCTAATTTAAATTCTAATATAGAGTTCCTTTTGCAAAAAGAATAAATTCCTGCTAACTATGATCTGATCCAATTGTATGCTAAAGCATATAAAAATCGTGATGGTGTTTGGGCCAATCCCGAAGTAGAGGCAAATTATGTATGTTTAAGTTTCTTTAATTTCATTGTCAGATAATATTTTTGTTACTTATACCAACTTTAATGTTTTTATTTTTGTAGGACAAGATGATATCTCTTAAGTAAACTGTTGCGGATCTATCTGATGCATCATCTTTCAATGATGCTCAGATCCTTTCTCAAGTTTTTTTTTTTATCACGTTCTACGTATTTGAGGGGCTTAAGACATTGTGTAAAGCCATCCTCAACATCATTATTCTCTTCTCGAGCCAGATCGAATGACGACAAGATTAAGGAATTGGAGGAAGCAACACTTGAGATAGAATGATAGAGGTCCAAGGAAAAAGAGTTACTGACCTGATTAGATCAAGTAGCTGATCTCGAGGTGAGATTAGAAGAGAACATGCATATGAGACTAGGGATGGAGGTACAAAAAGTTGTGTTTGAACAGTTGCAGTCAATTATGTCCCAAAACTCTATACCACCATAACAATCTTAAAATTTATTTTTTCTTTCATTGTCTTCTCTATTATTATGTTCCAAAACATTTGAACAATTAATGTTTGAATTACAATTTGTGTAATACTAATATGGTATTTTGAATTAATTAAATTCTGTTTTATATGATTTATACTGTTTGAATGGTAAATAACCAGTTCGAACTGTAAATTTCCATTTTTATAAATCCATTCAAACAAAAATAGGCCCATTCGAACAAAAAATAATCAATTCGAATGACAAACGAGAAATACAGTCCGTACGGACGTTCGAACAATAAAATATTTCTTCTAACAACATTAATTTTCAAAACACCATTCGAATGGATAGAATTTCACAAAATAGAATGTCTGTTCAAACAGACATAATTTATATTCGAACAAAATTTAGTAGTTTGAACACTCTGTTCACTCGAATAGGTTAAAATATGGTTATTTGTTTGAATCAAAATTTTAATTTGTTCGAATGGACGGGTCTGTTCAAATTGACAAATATTCCATTCGAACAATTTTTTGAGATGAAATTGGTTCATCTCAAAAACAAACTCCCGCTGGAATAATTTTGACTGGTTCCGCCAAATTTCGTCCCTAAAAGTTATTTTTTGAGACGAAAATTGAATTTCGTCTCCAAAAATCTTTTGAGATCGTCTTTTAGAGACGAAAATTTTTCATCTCCAAAACTATCTTGGGACAAAATTGTAGTTTTTTTAGACAAAAATGTTTTTCATCTCCACAATACCTCTTGTAGTGTATGCGTGATTTTTTAAAGTTACATGTTAGAAAAGAACAAGTTAGGGGATATATGCTCATGATATCTAGTTATAACATTTGCATCACCACTAATTTAAGGACATTGATTCAAAATCTTAATTTTTTTTTTCTCAGAAAACATACCTATGCAGTAATAAAACCAACACATTACAGATAGCTTCATAAAAGCAATTTAATTATACACAAGAGGGCGGTGGATCTTTGCCACTATGAAAATATAAGAGGTATTGTGGATATGGGGTATGCTTCCGAATGCATTATTGGAGGTTGCTCATTGCTCAATTCCATACGCGCATTGATTCTGGTTTTAATGTATTTTGATTGCCTCCCAGGATTCAAAGTTATTCAGCATGAGTCTTGTGTCTCTGTTTATTCCTTCCACTAACCAGTCTTGACTTTTTTTTGAGTCATTCAATGCTGTTATTGTTCTTTGGGAGTCACCTTCAAGTCTGATTTTCTTCAATTGCTTTCTTTGAGCTTCCTTCACCCCGATGTATGCTGCCATTGCTTCTCCTTGGTACGGATTGCAGCTGGTTGAGTGAGTTGTTACAATGAAAGATAATTCTTGGTTGTGTGACTTGCCTATCGCCACTGATGTATTGCCACTTGATATAACTGCTACATCAAAAGTTATGGAAGTTTGCTTTGGGTGGGGAGGGATCCAATCAATATTTTGTTGCCGATCTTTCCATTCCCAAGCAGTGCAGTGGTCCCTAAAGGACTGATTGACTTGCACTATAAACTGATTGATAGTCATTTTTTTGGAGTTTTGGACCACTTGATTTCAGTAGAACTAGAGATTATCCATGGGCACCATAGCAAAAAGTTCAAATTTATGGGTGTCATTTTTATAGATTTGGAGATTGGCTTTAGGATTTAGGATGCACATGATCCAGGTGTTGATGTCATGGTTGCCAATGGAGGAGAGATCGAGGGGCCAGGGGGATTGTCTCCACAAAACTCTAGAATAGGGATAGTCAAGAAAAATATGAGAGGCAAATTCTTCAGCCGAGTTACAGATGAGGCAGACTGATTGTTCTTCTTGGAGTGATAGGTAGATTCAAAATCTTAATTATAAGTGTATAACAACTAAGGGTGTAGAACCGGGCACCATTTTTTTCCGGTCCGAAACCCGGAATCCGGGCAGGTAATAAAAAAACTTACCCGCCCGGATCCGGTTTTTAACCCGGTTTTCCGTAACCGGATGTTTTTTTTTGCACAGCGTCGTTTTTGCAACTCCTGCGAATTAACCTCACCCTCGACGTCTCACTCTCAGATTCTCACTTCTCACACTCATCTCTCTCGAAGGCCCTTTCTGAAATTGAAACCCTAGCTCACATTTTAGCCTCTCAGCCTCTCATTTCACTCAAGTCCTCGAAGGATTGAACCTTTTTGGAAGTGAAACACTAACCTTTCTGAAGGTGAAACCCTAGCCGTCGCCGTTTGCCCCATCTCTCTCTACTCTGAAACCTACGGTATGTTCATCTCTCTCGCTCGATTTGTATAGATATTTTTATGTTGTGTTTAAATTTAGATGCACTTTGGATTTTAAGAAATGGGTTGCGTTGCAATGCTCATGTTGTTAATTTTTCCCTTTTTTATTTCGCTTTTCTATACTTTGAAGAAACTCATGAACTGTGATTATTGGGTATGCATGTGATTTATTTTCTCGAGCTTTTACATTACTGGGTATAATGAATAAATTATTCTTGTATGTTTCTAGAATATATATAATAAGAATGACGGACCTCACACCGCAATTTTATCAGTCACCTCCTCGGTTTGGTTGAAAAAACATGAACCTGGATCTATTTTGTTGAATCGATTATTTGTTTATTTTTATTCATTATATTTGTAACCCTGATCTTATCCAATTTCTTGCATTCTCCTATTTTATTTTATAAAAATGTCACGGACATGCTAGGGACATTCTTAAATGTAATGCAAAATTGATGTTTTTTGCACCTCATACGTGGAATAGAAAATTCTAAAGGTTGTTGGTGCCTAGTGGTGGGGCTAATATATAGAGCAGACTGCATGTTGACAAGCTTTCCAACATAAATGTATGAAAATCATAACACTTTTTCTAACATTTTACGTAATTATATTGTGAATAAGTGATATTTTTATAGCATAATTTAAAAAAGTAATATTATTTTATAAAAATATATTTATCTTAAAATATTAGTTAGGTACTAGTTAATTACTCTACTTCTTTGACCTTTACCAAAATTTCGTAAGGATTCTATCAAATTTCCTAGAGATATTCATAGGGATCAAAGTAGTGGCAATGCTGTAGGAGGGAATTGCACCAGTTCTGGATTGTGTCTAAGTTTTACCTACAATGAATACCAACAAGCTCAAATAAAAATAATCATAAAAAATGACATGATCATGTAGGTCTTTGATTCTCACATTTTTGCAATGACCATTTTAGTTGGTTAGAGGCCGAATCATTTAGAAATATTCCATCATCATTGATTTTCAAAATTAGAAAAATAAAAAGTCAAAAAACCAAATTATCCAAGGTTAATAACTAGAAAAAAAATAAGAAATAAGAAATATAGCACCTCAAAGTTCACATTTGGAACTTAACCAAGCATTTATTGTAAACTCTTTNAAACCAAATTATCCAAGGTTAATAACTAGAAAAAAAATAAGAAATAAGAAATATAGCACCTCAAAGTTCACATTTGGAACTTAACCAAGCATTTATTGTAAACTCTGAGATGTTGGTTTAGTATTTTCAAAAGGCCATATTTCTCAAGTTCGACTCATCTCATATTATCATTTTTTAGCATAATCTAACTATTTATTTGGATAATAATCTGTTGTGTGAAGGGTTCCTGAACAGGCTATATGTGGTACAGATATACTTTATTATTCGAGTATAGTGGGTTATTTTTGGTTGGTCTCCTAAGCAGCATCCAAGGTTGAATGTAGTTAGTTATATATTACTTGCATTTTGTGCCAATTCCAAGAATAAATCATGATTTGTTTACCAACATGCATGGACTGTGAATCACACCATTGTTGTTATGAAACTATAATTTTAGGTTCAGATTGTTCGCTGTTTTTTCTATCATGTTTCTTTCTATGTATTTGTTTTATACATCAGTTTACATTTCACTATCTTGAAATCTTTCCATGAAAATGCTGAAGCTTGTACATTATTTTTTATGTTTAAAACAGATGGAAGGTAGTTTTAGTGATAGTGTTGGTGGATCAGCACCTATTTCATTGGACATGGAGGAAAACACTAGTCCTTTAGTGCCTTCCTCTATGAATACCCAAAACCCCATATCATCTCTCCCCCTAAAGTCAAAAAGAGCCAAGAAGGCTACCAACCAATCTCATGTGTGGGATCATTTTACAAGGATTGAACCTATTGATCCCATTGCACCTAAAGCTCAATGCAATTATTGTTTCAAGATCTATGGATGCCATTATAAAAATGGTACTTCATCAATGTCTCACCACCTAGGATTTTCTTGTCCGAACTCTCCCATTAGAGAGAATAAAAATCTTGCGAAGGATAAATCACTATCACACACTGGAGTTTGGATTGATGGTAAAGGATCTAGTCCTCAAGAAGGAGAAGCAAAGGTTGAAGGCTTTGTTGAGTAGTCAGAGAGTATGTTTGACCACCGACATATGGACATCGGTGCAAAAAAAGAATTATATTTGTGTCACATGCCACTATATTGATCAAAGCTGGGTATTACACAAAAAAATCATAATGTTTTCCAAGATTCCTAATCATAGGGGTGAGACCATTGCTTGGATGTTAGAGTCTTGTTTGGCGGATTGGGAGATTAACCGTCTTTGTACGATCACTGTGGATAATGCCTCCTCTAATGACGTTACTATTGATCATGTGAGGAGGAACATAAGAGATAAAGAATTCACAATTTTGGGAGGCGAGTTCATACATGTGCGATGTGCTGCACATATTTTAAACCTCATTGTATGTGATGGTTTAAAAATTATTCATGATGCTGTAAATAAGATTAGAGAAGCAATAAGATTTGTGACGTCCTCACCGGCAAGGCTTGATATGTTCAGAACATGTGCAGATGAGCTGAATATTGTTTGTGGAAAAATGGTGTGTCTAGATGTTCCTACTATATGGAATTCTACATACCTAATGCTTGGTATTGCTGAAAAATATGAAAGAGCTTTTGTGATAATGGGAGTAAAGGAGAAACAGCTTTTGGTGCCTTCGTTTGAAGATTGGCAAATGGCTCGTATTTTTATTAAGTTTCTTAAAGTTTTTTATAATGCCACTTTGAAAATCTCCGGCTCATTTTATGTGACCTCTAATTTGTTATTTCAACAAATTTGTACAATTAAGAACACTTTGAACAACATGGGTGAGAGTGATGATGGTAGGTTGATGAGAATGGCAGCTGTTATGAAACTTAAGTTTGATAAATATTGGGGGAACACAGATAGGATGAACATGATTGTTTATGTAGCTTTTGTCCTTGACCCTCGATATAAAATTATAGCCTTGTCATATTGGTTAAAAAGGTGCAAACGGGATGAATGTGGAGATAGAATTGAGGCCAACGTAAGATTACTCATGAATCGTTTGATTGAGCAATACCACAAGTTTCATGGGCTAGGTAGTGGAATATCAAATATGGTCGATAGAAGTTCCTTAAGTATTATTGGTGATGACCTGAACTGTAATGATTTTGATACAGCTCTAGATCAATATCTTAAGAAGCAAAACAGTTCGGTACTTAGCTCGGACATGGATAGATATTTGTCGGATGTGATTGAACCAAAAATGTCTGAGTTTGATATTTTAGATTGGTGGAAGAAGAACTCATTTAGATATCCCATCCTTACGGAGATCGCACGTGATGTATTGGTCATTCCTATTTCCACCGTCGCATCCGAGTCCGCATTCAGCACCGGTGGACGTGTAATAGACCCATATCGAAGCTCATTAACGCCGGAGACTGTCCAAGCATTAATCTGCATGTAAAATTGGTTGACTTGTGAACCACTTAGTTCTTGGGAGGTGGAGGAGCATGTAGAGGCGTTGACACCGAAGGTAAACACTTTTATTAGTTAATTTTGATTTTTTATTACTAATTTATGAATTTAAATTAACTTCTACATTTTTTTGTTTTGTTTAAGGTAACCCTCTTCCTTCAACTTCGGCAACTTAAGCATATGGACTCCAACTTTAGCAACTTTAGTGAGATCCTTGATAAAGCTACAACTTCAGCAACTTGGCATTTTCAGTAGTGAGGTTCATTCAGAACGGTGGCTCTTTTGTTAATTATTATATGGTACATAATCATTTGTTCTCTTTCCATGTTGATCTAATTTACCTGTTGTTAATCAATTAAAATAAATATTCATCTCAATTATTCCCTTTTAATATTTCACTATTACTAAGTGCTTCTTTTTTATCATTTGTAAATTTTAGAATGGAAGGCGTCTGTTATTGCAGCTACTTCATCCAGACTGTTCACGCTATTTCAGTCCTGATGATCTTAATTCTCTCAATTTAACAATTCATTCTCTCATTGCCAAGGTGATTTTGAGGCTCTTTATCCTTTTGAAGAACCATATGCTAATGGTGATGCAGCTCTATTGGATCTAACTCTATTTTGTAGTAATAAATAGTACTTGGGATAAGGTTTCTTAGAGCATATACTAAAAGGTTGAGTTATTAGGATGGAAACTAGAATTTCCTTTTAATTGAGCTCAGTTGAACTATTTGTGTTAGTGAGTTTAGTTTATGATTTCCTAGGATATTAAGACAAGTTTTAATATGATATGCAATTTTTTTCTGTTCGATCGATTCTATTTTTCCTAGCGGCCAGACAGGGTATGATTTGTTTGAAAAGGATTTTTGGAACATAACTTCATTATAAATAGTGATATGGAACAACTATTTTCCAACCCATTTTACAATGGAGAGTTGAGAAAATAGAAAGGCCTTCAATTTAGTATCAAAATCAAAATCTATCTTTATACCAGAGAGTTGGATAAAATATCTTCTGCACCTGATGATGCTTTATACTAGGACTTGTAGTTCGTAGAGTGACATCTGTATATTTCTGTACTGATCCACGATCGAAATTCAAGTTTGATGCAATATTGTCTTTATTTTTGAAGGTCCGTTGATTCCCTGGATGCATGCATATATGCAGAGGTCAGGACCAGAATCCCAGACACAATATCATGGGACTACAATTTTGAACCTGCAGGAAGCACCCTGCTTAGTTTTACTGTTAAGGTATTCTTTTATACATACACTTTGGCACTGCTTTGGTCAATCCTCATCTGGTGTTCTAATGCATGATAGTGGTTGTTTTGTAACTGCTTTCTGATTTAACAATTGCTTTGCATCTCTCTCTCTCTCTCTCTAACCTTTTGTAGTCCTCTGAATCATAATGCAAACATATTGTGCTTGTGTAATTGTACAATCTCTAAACCTTAGTTGTAACTAGCGCACATGACCTTTCAAAATCTACCTTAATTTATTTGAACTCAAAATGACTTTATTTTCAGACTAATCTTCTTGCTATTGTCAATGCTTTCCTCCATTACTACTATATTGGTCAATAGTGGTCTTGCTGAGGTTTGTTGCTTTCTTTCTGGATTCTTTAATAAAATTTCATTTTAATTTTACTTTTTGATGCATCATTCTATTAACTTCTTTCAATCAATAGAGATATTGTATAATGCTTCGTATATTATCATTGTCAATAATGATGATATTTTGAACATCTAACAATATACCTAAAGTTAGCTAAAAATACTTGTTAAAAGACTGACCTTGAGTGGAAAACTTGGATGCTGGAATGCTTGCAGGGTCTAATTGATCTATGTATCGAGAGTGCAGGAGAACTACTTAGATCAAAATAGTTGTTGGAACTTCCTCTTGTTTTGAGAATGATTTTTTGGGTAGCTGTTTTAGGAGTGGCTGCCTTGTTCTTTCATCTTTTTTTTTCTGGGAATTTGTCTGAGATGCAAAAGATTCAATCCCAGGCGACGAAAGCCCCAAATCACGCTGATCAAATTGTTGCCCATGATTACACTTCCACTCTCTTTCCATATTTTGAACAGTGGAGAAAAGAATACGGCATTCTTCTTCTTCTTCTTCATGTTTCTAATAAAATAAAGATTCTCATTGGTTTGGTTGAGAATGACTTTTGAAAGGTTTCACATATGTATAAGGAATCCTCATCAGGTTTAATTGCAGTCTCTACATTTGTTTATCTTTGATCATATTTGTAGCTAATTTATATCTTTGTATTATGTTGGGATTTCAAAATAGGAGGGCTATAATGTGTAGGAGGGACTGAGTTACTAGATGATGACTTCGGATTATGACCCACATGGAGTTTATAGTGTTTTGTGCAACTGCATTATTATTAGTTTAATTAGTTGTGATGTATTATTATTTATTTTGTTCTTTGTAAATTTATGTTTTTCATTGTGATGTAACAACAATATTATCTATTTTGCATTTTTCTTTATTTTGTTCTTTAATTTATTTTTGTATAAATTAATTTTAGAAATTATTTAAATTATATTTTAAAAACAATCTATTTAAGCATGAAATTAGAATTTTTAAAAAAAAGTTGCTATAAATTTATTTTAAAATTAAAGGGTTTTTAAAAAAAATAAAAAGTAAAAACCGGATGAAATCTGGTTTCGGATATCCGGATGTAATCTAGTTATCCGCCCGGATTAAATCTGGGTGGATCCGGGCGGTTTGCCGCCCGGTTTCTAAAATCCGGATCCGGATTAGTTATGGCCGGATATCCGGATCCGGTTGCACACCCTTTATAACAACTCATTTTATTGATAATGATTGAAATTTGTATAAAACAATAATAACATTTATGCAAGTTTTTTTTTTTTAATCATAAAGACGTGACAATAGGAGAGATCAAGTCATCCATACTTCAATGGGATAGAAAGAAGATATTTACCATCATTGTCGACAATGCATCTTCCAATAAAACATCCATTGATTATTTAAGAAAACCGACCATAGTTGGAAATTTATGGAATTAAATAATGAGTTTGTGCACATAAGATGTCGTGCACATATTTTAAACTCATTATCAATTAAGAGTTGTAAGAAATTGATGAATTGATTGTGAAGATTCTAAATGCGGTGAAGTATGTGAAGTTTGCCCTTGCAAGACTCGACAAGTTTAAGTTATGTGTAGACAAGCAAAATATCTTGGGTGGTGGGTTGATTTCTCTTGATGTTCCAACCTGGTGGAACTTAACATCTCTTATATTGAGTGTGGCCCAAAGTATCGTGTGGTGTTTGGCCTGATGCAAGATGAAGACAATCAATTGTACCACATTTATTGAAGGTTGGAGGAGGGGAACCAAAATCCAAGGATTGGGGAACCATAGAGGCCTTCGTACAGTTTTTGAAGATTTTCTTTGATGTCACCTTATGGATTTCAGACTCAACTTATGGAACTTCAAATTTGTTCATTAAAGAAATTGCTACACTATATAGCCATTCAAACAAATTTTCTAAAAGTTTTCATAAGAAGTTGGCAACTATGTTAGAGAAGATGATAATGAAATATGAAAAATATTGGTGGGATTTTAAGAAAGTGAACAAAATCTTGTATATGGCAGCTATGCTTGACCCGCGCTCCGAGTTGGAAGTTTTGGAGTTATGGTTTATTGATTTTTCTTGGCCCCAAGCAAGCATCCGATCGAGCTTGTTGCACGATTAAGGAGAATCATTGAGTGGTTATATAAGCAATATTTAGGTAGGGCCAATCAAGTGTTAATGAGACCCAAAGCAACAAATCTTATGATGACACTACAAGAAATCAGCCATTTTCCAGCGATTTTAAAATTGCTGCAAAAAAAATCGCCGCGAATTAACCATTTTAGCAGCGATTTTCAGCTCGCCGCTGAGTTCTACACATAATTCTTTGGGGTTCTCTTTTGCAGCGATTTTCTTCTCTATTGCAGCGAAAATAATCGCTGGTAAAGTATTGACCTTTTTGCAACGGTTTTTAATCGCTGCAATTGGGTCCATAATGTCACAGGTACATTTTGCAGCGACATTTTCGACTGTAGAGGTGAAAATATTCGTCGGGAAATATGGATGAGTTTTTGCAGTGATTAATAAATCGCTGCAATAGATCATTTAATGAAACGGCGCCAAACTGGTTAGATATTTTCTTTTTCCCCCCGATTTCTTTCCTTCTCCACTTCTCTTTGTTCTTCCCCGTTCCTTCTCCTTTAACCTTTCCGAGAGATCAGCTGCTACTCCACCCACGCCTTCCTTCGATTTCATCTCCATTTTCATGCAACCACCCAAAAGTTTCTCCTTTACCACATTTCCCTCCCGCAGAACCTACGATCGAGATAGAATCGAAGGAAGCCGGGAAAGGTGCCGTACGATTCATCCCTTTCCTTCTCCATCTGGCTTTCCGAGAGATCAGGTGCTACTCCATCCACGTCCCCCGAAGGATTTCATCCCCATTTCATTGCAACCACCCAAAAGTTTCTACTTTAGCACATTTTCCTCCCGCAGAAGCTATGGTCGAGATGGAATCGAAAGAAGCCATACTGTGCCGTGCGATTCATCACTTTCAATCTGTGGAATTTAGGTCAGTTGCTTCCAACTGAGGTTGGTTGAGATTCAGTTGTAAAGAAGCGTGGGTCCTTTCGTCACCACAGGTATCGCTGCAACTCAGAAGTGGATTTTGTTTGAACTGTTTGGCATTCACTCGTTTCTTTACAAAATTAAAAGCTTTTTGTTTGTAGACTGATTTCTACCTGTGAAGTTGTGAAATGTATCCCTTTTTTGCGCCAATTTTGTAATGTATATCTGCATTTTTTGGTCCAGCTTGCTTTGTTCGATGCTTGAACATGTGTTTTAACCTAGTGGCTGATAAAATATTATTGGACTAAAATGTCTATGAGCATACTTCCCACCCAGTTCATAATTGATCTCTTATATGCTCTAGGTTTTTATTAGTTTGGGGTCTTGTATCAATTTGTTTGCTATGTAATTTGAGAATTTACAGCTAGTAGAAATTACCAAAATACATTAAATGGACCTAAAATGTTGATCTTGTCTTTTGAGGTGGTGCTAGCTTTAGTTGCATTAACATTGCTAGGGTGCCGTATTCATCCAAGAACTTTCTAATTGTTTTAGTACGTATATAAATGGACCTAAAATGTTAGGATTATGTACATGCAAACTGTTGAACCTAAATTAAATTGTTTGTTTATATCCTAGAACATTATATATATATATATATACAAGCTCATCTCCCTCATAGTTAGTGGTGCCTTTTCCTATTAGTGATGCTTGATTGATTCTGAGGAAACTGTTTTTATCTTCAATTAGTAGTACTAATAAAAAATTTTCCTATATATATCAACCATGCACAACATGATTATCACCTCAGGAAAAACTTCTCTAATTAAACTCCAGCACATGATTCAATTGCTCTGGAATCAAGTTGCTTTTCCTAACTGTTTTGTTCTTCCATTAATAGTAATATTACGTTTTTCCAATATCTACCGGGTCATCACTGTAGTAAAAATCTTGCTCTAATTTTTTTGGCATAAGTAAAGGATATTTAAATTAATAAGAATAGGCATATAGCTCAACTACATAGAAAAGTCTTGAATCTAATTAAACTCATGCACATTCCACTGTGCTGAAATTAAGCTACATCGATCTGTCACCCACATTGAAGGAAAAATATAGAGGTTTAATACTAGAATCATAAAGATCAGGTTGCTCTTAATGCAGTATTCTCTAGAACTAATTTGTCAAAAAACTAAAAACACTTCTTTTCTTATATAATATTTATATATATATATAAAAGTTAATTAAAGTTATCCTGTCAGATACTAGGTTTCTTTCTTTGGGATAGAAAAGGAGGTACGTAACACATGAAGCACACACTTAATTACTAATTTTGTCAAATCATAGGCTCACCATCACAAGCAGCACACCAATGAGACAGCAAATGCTGTTTTTTTTTTTGGCAAGTATGAGATACAAAATATCTCTACTAAAGAGTTCAATAAAGGATACAAAGCAATGATTTGCCACGCACGTACGTATTAGAACTCTACTAAGTAATAAGAGTTATTACAAGAGTAGTAAATCTTTCTTGTCATGAGCCAGAGGCTCATTTTAATCCAAGTTGTCAATGTATGATTTTCCACTCACGATGTCGGTTTTAACTAGGTTAATTTGGAATAACTCTCCGAGCATATAGGCCTAATTACAACTCACATTGTTTCATGAAAGACATTGAATATAATCCATGCACCCTTGACTAGATAAATCTAATAAAACTTATGAACTATAATGGAAACTTAAAAAAATGAAAAGATATATACTGTTACCAAAAGCTAGAGATCATAATTGAAAGCAAGAGATCAACTTTAAAAACTTCATAGCATTCTGCCATCTCAGGCACCTGGCCTATTGTAAAACTTGCCATAACTTCTTCTAAAAAACTCCAATTGCAAATTCTTTAATGCATTGGAAACAATAGACTTAGAATGTTGATGGTACATGGCATGTAGGTCAATTATTGTTAAATTATCCTGGACTATTTTTGGAATACCCTAAGAAATACATATTGATATGTTTTTTAGCTTAACTATATTGATTCTCAATTTTCACACAGCAATTTGATTGACCCTAGAACACCTTTTTTTTTTTTTCACACAGCAATTAGGTGTCACGTAAGCTGATTTTAGATTCTGTGGAAGGCATTTTTGTCATGCCCCAATTTTTCTAAATATTGGGGATGAACCTATTGAGGTCACAATAGCATTTAAAAAAAAACGAATAAACTAAAAACTTCTATACATATGAAATTGAGTTCATATTTTTTTTCATCTCACCAAACCCATCAAAATAGCTAAGACTGTTCTTTCATGAAAATCTCAAATAAAACCCTAACTATTCAATAGATGACACTTATTTCCTAACTCTCATTCTAACCCTCCAATGTGTCCTCTAAGCTTCCTCATTTGCATGCTCCTCTTTGACATGTGTAGAAAAGAAATTTTACCCGTGGAATGTAATTAGTCACGACTCGATAATTATGATTGATTAAGCTAGGTGTAATATTTGAACACATTTTTTAAATAAATGTTAAGATTAAAATAAAAGCAAAAACTAAAATCATAGTATTCAATGTAAATTAAAAATCTTGGGATTTTACAGCTACTAGAAATTACCAGAATACATTAAATATGCCTTGATTCTCCATCAATGAATATCTTAGACATATGCTAGCTCATCAAGTTGATCTTGTCTTTTTTGTTTTACTAGCTTTAGTTGCATTCACATTGCTGGTATATAAAGCAGTACTGATCAAATTAACTTGCCTGCATGTCATCATAAATAATAGCTAGGGTGCCGTTTTCATCCAAGAACTTTTGATTGTTTTAGTACATATATACATGGACCTAAAATGAATACATGAGATGATTTTTGTATTCATTTTAGGTCCAATTTCTATGATTAATTCAGTCCTATGATTGTATGCCAATCGAATATTTAATGTATGGCTTATACAATACATTGGTCTCATTGAAGTTTAGGTTCCCTTTTGTTTTTCTGAATCATATAGTTAATTTTTAACCCAA
Organism: Pterocarya stenoptera; assembly: GCA_003123785.1. Taxonomy (NCBI): domain Eukaryota; kingdom Viridiplantae; phylum Streptophyta; class Magnoliopsida; order Fagales; family Juglandaceae; genus Pterocarya; species Pterocarya stenoptera. The sequence continues at coordinate 32,521 of QEOT01000532.1, forward strand.
TTTTTTCCATCCTCTCATCTCACTATATATTTAGTATCTATATGTGTATACTAAATATTTATGTATAACTTCTGGTTTCAAGCTATCCCCCATTATATAATTCATAGTTCTATTTCAGCAAGCCAATCAACAAAAGCATAATGTTTATCATCTTTAAGTGGTACAATTTATGTCTCCACGTCCAACTGAAGCCTTCAATATGCTTTACAAGCTACCCAGATCAGCTTGTATCATGTAACTTTTCATGAAAAGGAAGAAAATGGGCAGCAATCAGTTATAGCAGTTACACATAAAAGATAAAGCAGAAATTCATTTATGTGGACATTGCTACAACTGATGTAAATTGAACCTGGCCAATCTAATATACTCGCTTTTTTATCTCTCTAATTCATAGTTTCTTTTGGCTTATTTCATGCATGCCAAGCCAAAAGGCAGTACTATTTCTTTGGTGTGAATTAAACCCAACTTGTTAGCTGTCATATATCAGGAAAGAAAGGATACAAACATAATGGCCTTACTTGATGCATTAACATGTTTGATGTCTTGATCCTTTTATGCATATATATCACAATCCACCCCAATTTGTCTGGCTGTATAGATATATACATGTCTATACTTCTAATTTGGATTAAAAACCTGTATTGTCTCGAGAACATTTGGTGGAGCTTGAGTGGTCCAACTTCCTTCACATCTCCGCGCACTGCAATGAAAAACTCAGAAAGTTTTGATTCCTTTGGGCCATTTTCTGTAAAGACATAAAAACCTAACAATCTGCATTCATTAAGTACCCTCGCTCAGTTTTTCTTTTTCATGATTATTCCTTAAGCTCATCTCTTTCCTTTTTGCCACTCATTTTAAGACAAAACAAACAAAAACAACTAAATAACTCAAAGGGATCTACTGAAACCTTAGATAGATCATGTTACCATCAAAATCTTTATAGTATGAGAGATCACAAAGATTCTTTTAAATTTAATAAATCATTTTTATTAAATTAGTAACTTTAATTTTGAATCATTCTAGTGATCAACCAAGTGGAAGATGGACCTTCTTTTGAATGTTCCAGCGATTCATTAGCAAAGATGTTTTAAAAAGTCTTTGTCATCTTCTATCAATAACAATGTTTTCTGTTTTTTCCACCCCTACCAGCAAATCAACGTACGAAATTAACATAAATGATATTATAATGATCATTAATTAATCTTTTCCATAGTTAATTCTTTTGCTCATATAATTTGATGGTAACCTTCCCATATCAGCACAAATATTACAACTGAAAACAGGAAATAGATGATAGAGATCTTTTGTTTCCCTTAGTACAGCGTGTTTTGGTTTCATGAATACTTAATTCTTCTTCTGGGTATTATCTAGGATTTCTCTCTCTATGAAAGGATAATTTGATTAGTTTATCCTTAATTCACCATCATATATATATATATATGTGTGAAAGAGAGAGAGTGGGTGCTTTAGCTTTGCTTTCCACGAAAGAAAGAGAATCCTGTAATATACATGCATGGCATTGCTTGATATTAACATCATTCGTTGTTTATTGCTTTATTGTTGGTGGACCCATGAGATTAGTACATGCAAGCCATAGAATTAATAAGCCATCTAGTGCGTAGAAACCAGCATTTTGTTTTCTGGGGAATTTGTTTCACAAAATCATCTTAGGGAGGGCTGCAAATTTGGATTGTAGCACTATGTTCCTTGGTGCTGTAATTTTCATGAAATCCCAGCCTTTTTTTAGCATATGGATAGAATTTTTTTTCCTAGACGCATTCAATAATTGTTTGCTTCTTCTTCTCCTCTTTGTACATAGGAGATTTATAACATGAAAATAAGTAAAAAAGCTTACTACAGTTAGTCCGCAGTACCAAAAATAAAAGCAGGGATGGCGAGTGGAGTTGGCCGACTGTCTTTTCAATTTGAACATTGTCTAGGAAAGACAAGATCCACTAGAGTTAGGGGCCCATTTTAATTAGTAAGTTGGTCGTTTTGGGGAAAAAACTAGAATCCATTGACATCCACCCAATAGGTGGCACACACGTTTTTGTCTCAAATCTAATCTTTATGTTGTTGTGTGAAAAAAATAGGTTGAATTCATGTGTTAAAGGATTTTTCCTATTCGATATTAAATTATTCGATACTTACATTAAGAGTAGAGGACCAACATGCAAGTTCTCTTCCCTAATTTTAAAGGACAAGAACTGAATCCCACCCCCACCCCCAACTTCATCTTACATTCTTGATCATGAGTATAGAGATGGCCCTCAAAAGCATGTGCATTCAAAAGCATAGGGTTCATTACTTGTTGAAATAATTTCTGACCAAGCAAATACATCATTAAATATTGTCTCTTTCATTAAATCTGAGTATATCATTTCCACTTTTTCTGAAAAGTTCTTTTGCCACATCAGTCAAGATGACTAGTTCATAAAGAAGAAGAAGAACGTTTTCCACCCACGAAAATGAATGTTTTTACTAAAGCCAATGATGCTAGCCTTTATTGGTTAGCTGTTAAACTACTTTTTTTGCTTATATATCATATTCTTTCTATGCTAACTTGTTCTCTTCCATTTCTAAGTAAATTCTTATCATTTGTACATTCTTAACACACGTTCTTCATATATTTGGACACACATTAAAACTCAATAGCTTTTATTGGATAGCAAGCATACTATTTTATCCTTGTCAATGAATAAATTTACCATGCTTGAAATGTTTACTTGGTTTTAAAGTTTTGGCTTAGTGATAAGTTAGGATTGAAGTTAATTGGGTTGAGGTTGATATTTGAATAAAGTTGCATCATTTTTAGGTTAATAAAGTTATTTGAGGTATGAACAACTGCCATACCTCCTAGACTTGGTTGAGGTATGCTTAGTTTATGTAGTTGAGAAGTGGTTAAATCAGGGATGTTTAAGAGCATGAATGTACTTTGGCTGCTAGCTGTCTAGTGTGGTGCAGAAAATAACTGCTATGCACTCTGTGTTGGGGCATCAACCAGTCCATTTCATCCCCATTTTTCTTTTGCATATTTTGCACAACCAAAGTGATTTTCTGCTATGAAAAACTATTGAAAACATGGGATAAAAACCAACCACCTTGTGAGCTTTTAGCTCTTAATTTATAAACTATTTCCCGACAAGTTTTTCATAAAACCATTCAAATGCCATTTTCACTTGGTGAAAGTTGTGAAATCATGGATACTTTCTTGTTCTCCTCCATTTCTAAGTAATTCCTATCATCTGTACATTCATAACCCACGATCTGAATATATCTTTCATGTAGAAAAAACTCAATGGCCTTTATTGGACAGCAAGCATGGTATTAGTCATGTTCATGATGTAAATGGTTTGAATGCTTGAGATGGATGAGGAAGAATGTTTGGCTTAGTGCTAAGTATGGAAAGAATTTACATGTGTTGCGTTTGTGTTGTGGTTGATTTACCCTAAGTGAAGAGGAGTTAAGGAAAGTGAATTGTAGTTGATTTTCCCTAACTTGGTTTATGTAGTTATGATTGTGATTAAAACCATTGCTCCTATAACAATGGTTTCCTTAAATTTTATATTTTTTTGTGACAAATATATTTGTTTGTGTTATATTTTGGTATTGAATTTAAACTGAAATTTACTTGGATGTCATGTGCAGATTGTAGGCCTGACGGGCTTGTTGGTGAGCCATTTTAACCAGGGGTGAGTAGAAACTTAGTTACTTGGGGATTGAAGGTAACGAATACCCATACACAGCTGCAAATCCTTTTTTCATTCCAAAAATTCTCAAAACATTGATGGAAAGAAATATGGATGATTATTAATTAATCACACATAATCATCCTTATTTTACCTACCATATTATCTTGGAGTTGGTTTTGTGTTTTGGGTGATTCTATTTGTTTGTATGTCTAAATATGTGTGTTTTGGATGATGTTGTTCGTTTGTATGTCCACCCATTAGGAGTCCATGCAAGGAATTTTGGTCATTTCCTCATAGCAAGGTAAAAACTAGTCTGAATGATTTCCCTGGTCTTCTGCAATCTATTCCACAAAATCTCCCATTTTTTGTTTTCCTAATCCTCTAGTTTATTGTTGCAGCACGACCCCTATCCTGGTGGCAAAGGGTTTTTGGGTAGCGCCACTTTCCCGTCCTTTCCTTCACTCGGTTGCGACGATTGTTGACTGGTAAGAACCTATGCTTTTTTTTTTCCCCAATATTTGGGTCAAGTGGAACCTTAAAGTTTTCTTAACATTTTCTATTAACGAAAAAGAGGTGATGTATGCTTAACATTTTCAGTTTACTCAATTTGTGTTGGTGGAAGTAGTTAACAAATTCCTGTTAATGAAAAAGAGGTTACTTTCTCTTTCACTTTCTTTCAAATTGCTATTTTGTGCCAAATTGTAACCAAAATCAGGATTCGGGTGAATTTTTCCCCAACACTAGCATACTTTGTGCACTATTATACTTTCATCTTATGATAAAATATCTATTTTATGCCAAGTTGTAACCTTGCTAGTTTTTGTTAGAATTTTTCTGCAACACTAGTATACTTTGTCAATGGGTCTACTTTCATTTTCTTTTAAGTCTCTGGTTTATGCCATGTTGTAACAAAATCAGGTTTGTGTAGTTTTGGGATCAAATGGTTTGTTGGGAAGTCTCTGGTTTATTGTTTTGTTTTTGTTTTTCCGTTTTTTTCCTTAAAGAGGCCTTTTACTATGTAACCTAACATGGTGCAATGTGTCGATGCAGTTGAATTTACGAATGATAGCTGCATTTCCCCCCCCCCCCTTTTAACAAGCAAATGGGTCATAGCTGCATGTTATAACATTCCCATTTGAAAGTACTTGCCTTTGATTCCGGGGAAACAACCCATATGTTTTAAAATGTTGGGATTGGGATTGGTTTGTTGCGATTCATTTTTGTAGAAAAAATTGGGATTGAAATGGATGGTACTGCCGGTAAAGTTCATACATACTTGATGGAAAACAAACAAAGAAATTGAGAGACCGAGGAAAGAGGAAATTCACATTTGAGATGCTCTCCAGTCATTAATGTCTTTCAGACGATTAATAACTTTTGAGGCTTTAATTAAAATTGACTAGAAAACAACTATTGATTCATGTAAAAAAATAAACTTTTGAATTTTTCAACTTATAAGGTCGATTGGCCATAATATTTATGATCGAGACACTTACCTGCATATGGTCATGTACCAGGGGTAGTTTTAATGAGCCTAGCTTGCCAAGCCACAGTAGGCAGTTCGATTCAATTGTGTGTCTAATTTAGTTAATAAACCCACCTCAAATTATCACAAAAATAAAATATTCATTTCATCTGTTATTCAGATCGATAGAAACTTATTTATGCCTTTGACTTATTAGCTAGCTAGTTCTTTCTTTTTTCAATTGAAACATAACAACATTTTTTCTTAAAACACACCAAAACCATGAAGGAACAGGAGAGGGATTCCTGCATGCATGATATTGGATAGACCTGCATGGTCATCATCATGGATTCAATTTGCAGTGACTAGCATGCATGCATAATGCATATATGTATGTTATCTTGACAATGTAGCACATATCATTGACTTTCAGCAAGTCTGATCCTAGTTGTTTTGTACCTTCATGCCATTAAAGCCTCTGATTTGTACATGTTGCACCTTATCATTCTCATGCTTTTCTTTTTACTTTGTTTGTTTTAGGTGTATTTGTGTATTGGTGACAAGTTGATACTTTTGAGGAGGATATGTGAAAGCTATTTTTTAATGAGGATAAGGTAGGTGACGTCTTTTAATATACTCTATGTATATAATACTACACTTGATTGCATGCACAGAAAAAGAAGCGAAAGATTTTCTACTTCAAGCCCTTATTCTACAAGAAAATTTAAAATGCAACTTCGCCTTCTCAAATCAATACCAAAGTTGATCTTCCATCATAATCTGTCTAATTGGGATTGGCTCCTACATACATTTATGAGGTTTTCCCCGATAAGAGTCACCACCATGGGCAGCACAATTAACCCTCCTTAGCCAGCTCTGATTCACACTGTTCAATACCCAAAGTGACATCCAAGTCCAAGATCTTTTCCTGAAGATTGGAGTCCTTTCCCTGTCATTACTAAAGTATTAGAATGTTATTTACTGACTCGTTGATTCAAATTTCTAGCCACATTGAATTCTACAACAATACCAGTGAATATAGAGAGAATTTTGCCAGCAAGTGGACCCAATGAGTTAGCAGCTACATGCATCATTTTGGGATCGAATTGTATAAATATATAAGGCAGATCGAAAACAATCAATTTCTTATGATCAAGACTACCTGGAGTTTAATGATGGACAAGCTAGGATTCTTATGCACAATCCATAGTTGTAGCCCATAAATGTAGCTATCAATATATATTAATAGCTTTGAGGATATTAAATTAAAGTTTTTTATTGTAGTTATATCACATATAGTAGTGCAGGCAACACAAATCTAGCTAGCTGGTCATCCTTCAAAATCTTTCTTCTTTTCTTCTCTTTAAATTTATTTTTTTTACAAGGTTTTTTGTGTTAATCAATTCATGATATATTCATTGGTAGATATAATTGGATTCAGAAGCATCTTTCTTTACATTTCTTGTCCAAGCATGTTTGAAACTTTTTTGGTTATTCTCTAAGTATCCAGCTAATAAAGCCTTTTCTCGGAGCACATGACTACTATATATATATATATATGTGAACTGCTATGTCATGTTTGTCTATCTCTCTCTCCNTCATGATATATTCATTGGTAGATATAATTGGATTCAGAAGCATCTTTCTTTACATTTCTTGTCCAAGCATGTTTGAAACTTTTTTGGTTATTCTCTAAGTATCCAGCTAATAAAGCCTTTTCTCGGAGCACATGACTACTATATATATATATATGTGAACTGCTATGTCATGTTTGTCTATCTCTCTCTCCCTCTCTCTCTCTCTCTCTCTAGATGAACTATATAGGCCCTAAATATATAAACCTTGAAGATATTCATAAAGGTATTCTTATTGAGGATCGTCTGTGTGTAGCTACATTTCAAAGAGTATTCATGATATGCTATATTCACTACAACAGAAATGACTTTTTATGGATGAAAAGTTCCATCCAAGAAAAAGGTAGAACTGTTGCAGTGATCAGTTGAACTAGCTAGGAAGCCTCCTGTCGGAGGATCTCCTAAAAGTTTTTAGTATGCCTACATATATTGTAGGAATTAGAATTCACATTTGTATGTGTGTATAATAAACATAGAAACGCACAAGTTACTTTTCAATTTAACTAAATATTCTTGATCATGCCAAGAACTTGGTCTGTCCAATCTATATATATATATATTATATATATACTAACCCAGCGCATGTTAATAATTTAGACTCATTTTTTTGTGTACGTACTCGTTAACTAGATTGCATGTATCATGATCAAGAGCAGAAAATAACATTTGAGATTGAGCAAACATATCAGTAGTCTAGTACAGTATTAACTTCAATCTTGAAGGGTAATTATATAATTCATCAGAAGCAAAATTCTCAAGCATTTCATGACTACCCGAATGAAAAATTCTACAAAATTTAGTTTGAGAAATATGCAAATCTAGTTTTGAAGGCACAAAGTATTAAAAAAAAGGAGTGCTATACATGATTATGTGAACATTAACAACTTGATCCCCTTGCATACATCTTCTGCATTAAGGAGAAGCAACTAACTAGCTGCTGGTGGGGAATTTTTAAGCCGGTGGAAAGATTGATTTTAAGCCTAGATAAGTACACTTAAGTACTTACTTACTAATTAACATTAGTTCCTGATCCTATATCCAAGAAATTTGATTATTGGGTGAAGAATCAATATATATATATATACACACACGACTATAACTGAGGAAAGCCATACATAATAACAGTTGTACTAGTACATATGTGTGTGTGTGTGTGTGTGCGCGCGCGCGCGTGTGTGTGTGTTCATTTTAGGAGAACAGTGAAAAATCTTAAAACTAGCATCTTCTTCATTTCTTTGTGTATGCACGTGATAGAAAAGTTAAACTAGGGAAAATTTAATATCCAAATAAAAAATTTGGAACCAATGCACAAATAACAAACTGTTTAACTGGTATATATGTTTCTTCGTGTGTGTGCATGAGAGAGAGAGATCAGAGAGAGGGAGTATTGATCTTCTCAAGGCCAATATCACAGTTTTGAATTTACTGGGTTAGTTTTCAAGAGTAAAGTGTGCTAAACTACCTTCTTATATGATCGACATGGAGGCAAAATTAATATTGAGTGTGAGCTTAAAATCATTTTCGTTGTACTTATAATAACATATCGTCCCAATTCCATCTTGGGGACGCGTACCTGATCATTTATTTAATTATGTCTTCTAGTGCTTATATATACCAATTAGGGTTTCAGGGATTTATAAATTTGAAAGTATCGAAGATATATAGTTCATTTGATCTTAATTTAGTACTACGTTCCCTAGCTAGCTCATTTATAAATTATTCCTTGATCAGTATATTTTGAAGTCCACGATCGATATTGAATTCAAGGATGCAATATACATCAAGAAATCTTGTTGATTAAAGTTGGCTTATTTCAACGTGCATGATATTATTAGAATTTTTATTTAATGCCAGCAAATGGATCAACTTAGGGTTCTGATCACCAAACACTATTTATATAGGATCTGGAATTTGATAGCAACTGATGATGATAATAAAGAAATAATTACGTACCATACCCAATTTAGCCAAAGTTGTAGAAGAAGTTATTTCTTCATTTCCCAGCTTGCTTTGATTAGTACTCTTAATCTTCTTTGAATCTTATAAGGGATCCCCCTTGCTTTAGCTTGATAGTCCCTCACCTCTCGAAGCTAAATTCAGATTGCACTATTGGCAAAGGGATTCAACTCTGATAAGCTGGGGGCTTTGGGTTAAAAGCTGGAGAAACAACTCTATATCTCTTAGCCTAAAATATAAGGACGTAAAAAAGCACATTGTTGATACAAATACTTCCAGTTAAAATATATCTCCACAGTCATTTGAGTAATGCTACGGGCTCCAACTCATCATCCTAATTTTATCATCTCATTATAGGAGGATAATGAGATTGTTTCACTTGTCTATATCTTAGGAGCATAAGCCATTGAATGATGAATAAATAGAAGAATATAAAAAAAAAAAAAAA
>QEOT01000532.1:74604-85057 GCA_003123785.1 Pterocarya stenoptera
CATGGTTGTTACAGTGTATCAAGTATACTCAAAATTCATATCTGCATTCCTGACAAAGATCCAATTTAACATTTTAGAGACCCAAAATTGAGACCCACGTTTGCTGAGATCATGGCTGCTTTGAAGCCGTTGCAGAAGCCAATAACCAGTTCTCAAGTTCCCAGGTCAAGCACATCCACAGGCAGTGACCGTCAGAAGGCTCTACCATCACAAACTTCAGAAGAAGCAGGCTAGAAGAGCAAACTATACCATCATACTCTCTGTCATTGGACTGCAAAAATATGGTGTGAAGTTCTAGATTGCCTTGGACTAGTCTGAGAAAGTGATGGGTTGATTTCCCTACATTCAAACCAATTTGAGATTCTGATTCTTTTTTCTCAATTCCCATTTTTCCCCATCACGGTGCTGCTATCCCTCAAGGTTGTATATTTGTTTGTAGAAATCCAATGAAATTGTTGTAATCAATGTTTTGAAATATTTTATTCTTGTGGAGTTCTTCCGTTTTGATTTTCTAACTGAAGTGATACAAAGATAGAATGCAATCTGCATTAGTTGTTAGTACAAGGATGACCAGAGGACAGCATTTTATGTTCTACAACTATTTAACAGAACAGTCCATTTTACAACCAACTAAGGTGATTGCCATTTCATCAAAAATACAAAAACTTCTTGTTGATTTGAGTTTTTAAGTTTTACATTTTTTGTTGCCAAGGTGAAATATTCTCGTTCAATGTTGATTATTGAAATTTCTTTTTCCTTTTGTAACGGAAAATCCTCTCATTACTTACAGTCTCTCGTATTCAATTACATAGAAGAATATGTTGATATTTTCGTATAAAATAAAAATAAAATCAAATAATAAACATGAAAGCATAAAAGCTTCTATTCCTCATTCTACTTTATGCAACAACTACTACTTGAATGCTGGGCGCGTTGCCGTTACTTCTTCATCAATGGTGATGATTTTTTTTTCCACTACCAAGACTTGTGGCTGTTCCATTTGTTTTGGCTTCCATGAGAGAAGGAACTTGAGGAATGATTGGGCTCCAAGAAAGCTACGTAATTGTATATTGATCTTCTGATTTTGTCAAGATCAGCAATATGCCAATTATTGGTAAGGAGAAATTGCATGTTCCAAGGCCTTCTCTCTATGCCAAGTAGCAATATGCCATGAGTAGGGATAGATCGTAATCATAATATTACTTTACAAAGTCCATGTAGGTTGACATATTGAAAAGTGAGAACTTTTTCGTAAAGGGATGTCATATTTCAGTAAAAGTGACTGCTTTTATTTTGATCCTCTAGTAGGTATGATTCCATGAGCTTACTCACGCTATGGATGCTTTACTATGGGCAATCGTAATCAGTAATTGGAGCGGTAGTGTTCATTTTGCAGTAATTAATTTGGACTCTGGAGAAGTTTTTCTTGTTGGGAGCATATGTTCCTTTTGTCAAGTGATGTATCATCACAACCTTGTATCTGCAAGTAGAAGTTTTGACGCTGAAGATGCTCCTTCTGGATAGAATATTGTTGGTAAATCCTGTTCCTTTCATTCCTTCTGATTTATTCCTTGGCAAAACAGGGTTAATTAATATTGCTTCTATGGTCTATCCCTAACTAGTTACATTTGTCAGCTCATCCTTTGCACCACATTGGCAAATATGAAGAAGGGGAAAGAACGAACTTAAGTGGGATTATGAATATGAATAGGTATGGTTTACTGCTCATGCAATCCATTGTTTTAACTGATTGAAAATATGAATTGTAGCTGTAGTAGGGAGTCTGTACGTACCTCTCTGATGAATATTTCTTTGATCTTTGATGGTTCAGAACAGTGATTCAAGTTGTTGCAAATTCCGAGTGCGATGGATGGCATTTCTCATAGCAAAATAATTTGTTGTCTTCACAATTGCTGGATCATGAATTCTTCTTCTCTGCCTCAAATATACTCTTCTAAAATTGCAGCAAGCGGTTGCCATTCCAAATATTTCATCCTGCTTTTGCTTTATGTTTCAATGTCAATAGCTAATATATAGCTATATGATCTGTCAAGAAGGGGTTTCAAAAGTTCTGTGTTTTTTATTTCATATGTTCAAGTGCTTTGTCATATCTGTTTAGAAATTTTGTTTTATTTTCTATTGAATTTTGTAATCTTCCTTTGATTTGGTAAATGAAAAACCGTATTTCATTGGATTTTTCTACTCTGCCTTTGAACTCTTCATGAACTGGTATTCGGGCAGATTAGAATTGCTGACTTCGAAAGTGGTTGAGATTCTTCTTATTTCTGGTGGGATTGTAATTATTTTGCAATTAAAACTTGTTTTCCTTTTATCATCAAATATTGACAGCAAATAATTTGCTTGCACAAAATCAGAGATTACCTTAATTTTAGGACTCAATCAAATTAGTCTATTTGCCTTTTATATAACTTTCCATACTTGATTTTTTTACATCTATTTATTTGTAAAAAGATGAATAGACAGATATGAAATTATTGAGCAAACACATCTCCCTCTTGTTTTCTAACATGGTATCAGCCTAATACAGATCCTCCCACACGCTACTTATGGCTGACTCATCCAACCCCACCCCGTCCAACCCTTCTCTTCCCTCCCCTTATCTCCTTCACCCTTCAGATTCACCCAGTTTAATCCTTGTCAATGGTTCTCTCACTGGCAACAACTATCCAAAATGGCAAAAAGCTATGACAAGAGCTCTTAATGCCAAAAACAAACTTAGTTTTGTGGATGCCACCCTCAAGCCCCCTGATTCTACCAAACCCGAATACACACAGTCCTTCCCTTGCCAATTCCCTTGAGTATCAAACTGACCCCCATGATGTTTGGGTCAATCTCTACTCCCGTTTCTGTCATGGCAATAATGCCCGTATTTACCAACTCAAATGTGCCCTTTCCTCCCTACAACAAACCAACAATTCAGTTCATGACTATTTCAACGAAATCAAATAGATTTGGGACAAACTTGGCCATCTACATAATAACACTGCCCTCAAAGTTTTACAACAGCAAGCTGACGATGAGCACGTGTTCCAGTTCCTACTCGGCCTCAATGATTCATTCGCACCTCTTCGCACTGTGCTGGGTTACTGATATGAACCCGCAGGAAGAGAATCCCTTGAACCCACAATCAATTTGAAAACTCACCCAAGAAAGCCAAAATCAAGTCAATGGATGGAGAATCTAGACCCGAAGAGAACCCGTTTCAAGAACCTAGATTATGTTAAAATCTAGACCCGTTGAAGAACCCATCTCAAGAACCCAGATTACAAGGAGGAACGCCACAAAGGTTGTGATTTACCTTTGATAAGTTCAAAAGTTCAATTAAGAACAAGATGAGTAAAACTCAACTCACAATGAATAAATCATCAAATTTCATAAACTAATCTTCAAAATGAGGCTACAAGAGTATTTAATGAAAACCAAATTGAAACTCTAGCCCAAATAAAACCCCTTTGTTCCAAAAATATCCCTGGATGAATAGTGCCACGTGAACAGTGTTTCGGCTACAGTGAACAATGCGGCGCTACAGTATTTCGGACGTGAACAGTACCGTGCTACAGTACCTCTCTTCAAAACCCTAGTTCCTAAAATTGCAACTTTCCAAATAAACCCTTGGCCAAAATACAAGGCCTTCCCAAAAACCCTAATTCATAAAAATAAGATATATGAGGGCCAAGCATCCTCAAGCCCACTTATTCTAAACTAATAAAATAAATCATTTAACCAAGTTGAAAGCCTGCAATAACATTAGGCCCTATCTCTAAATCATGTCTTCCATAACTTGAATCAAGTGTATCAAAATTGGTTCTTCTTCTTTCAAGCCCATATTGAGTGTTGGGCTCTTCCTAACTTCATCTCAAGTGGATTGCACCAATCCTTGCATTGCTTCCTTTATCTTCTTAACTCTTGATCTTGTAATTGGCCCATGTTGAACTTGCAAAGGATCTTTAAAACTAGGTCCATCCTGGGGCCCATCATTCCCCCTCTCCTCAAAAGGATTCGACCTCGAATCTCCACCTAGATCAAAGGGAAAAATGTTAGTAACATTGAAAATAGCAGAAACATGATATGCATTTTCATTAATTGGTTCAAGAATTTTGAAAAGCCAATCCAAGTTACGCCTGTCATCAACAAGTAAAGGCATTAAATCTAAAAGAGTAAATGGATTTAGTCTATAAACAATTTCCAACAGTGAAAATTTAGTAGTAGTATGAACACTCCAATTATATGTAAATTCAAGGAATGGCGAACAATACTCCCACAAATGTTTATGAGACACAGTAAAAGTCTTTCTTACACCAAAATGACCACTCCAATAATATACAAACTCAATGAATGGTAAGCAATACTTCAAAAAAGGTTCATGCAAGATGTTAATGAATGACAAATGATACTTCCAAAAACGTTCATGCAACATGTTAATGAATGGCAAATGATACTTCCACAAACGTTCACGTAACATATTAATGAATGGCAAAGGATTCTCCCACAAACGTTTATGCAATATAGCAACGAATGGCAAATAATACTCCCACAAACGTTCATGCAAAACGTCTAAAGTCTTCTTTTCACCAAAATGACAACTCCAATGATATGCAAACTCAATGAATGGCAAGCAATATTTCCACCCATAGTCACACCACACATTTAAAATCATTTGCATACCAAAATGACTCAACAAACCACATCCATGCACTAGCATCTCATACATAAAACTAGTAGGCTCACAAAGTTTATCATCTCGAAACAAACACCAATCAAGTTTATAGAACTTACCATATGGTGCCTTCTCACATGTTCCATGCACACTAGCCAAGCCATCATCATTAACATACAATTTCTTATCATATTCAAGTCTTAATAACTTTGTATTCAAAATGATGGCAAGGACATACCTTCTTGCTAAAACATCCACCACAAAGTTTTTCTTACCTTGTGTGTACTTGATTACATGAGGAAATGTCTCAATGAATTGCACACACTTGGCATGCATTCTATTCAACTTACATTGTCCCTCCAAGTGCGTCAAAGACTCATATTCTTCAAAGAAAGGTCGGGTAGAGATTGTCGCACTTGGCACAAAATCAATGTAATGCTCAATCTCTCTAATAGGTGGTGGTAATCCACAAAACGCACCGCTTGGAATCATGACCTCATATCCCTGCAATAAAGAAACAACAACACTAGGCAAAGAGTCGTTAAATTTATTAGTATAAAAGCATGCCTTAGCACAAAAACTCACTTTTGTTTTTTCATTTCTCTTTGCAATCTCTCTTTCTTTTTCCGCTCGTGGCNCCTGCAATAAAGAAACAACAATACTAGGCAAAGAGTCGTTAAATTTATTAGTATAAAAGCATGCCTTAGCACAAAAACTCACTTTTGTTTTTTCATTTCTCTTTGCAATCTCTCTTTCTTTTTTCGCTCGTGGCTCCACTCTTTTTTCTTGACTCTCAGCCACATCTCTATTTTCTTTTCCACTCTCTCCTTCTCTTGATGTTTCAGCCTCATTCTCTTTTTTTCTCTCACCCTCTTTTTCCTTTTCACACTCTTTATTTCCTTCACTCTCCTCTTTTTTTGAACTATCGGCCTCACAATTTCTTTTTTTCTCAATCTCACCTTCACTTTTGCTTTTTTTCTCAATCTCACACTCACTCTTGCTTTGTAGCCCAATCTCAGTTTCACTCATGCTTATTTTATCAATCTCACTTTTCGGCTCTGGTTGGTCCCCACGGACCTGTGTTGGAGTTAAAGGAGCAAGTTTGATTCTTTTTCCATCCTTTTCAAAACTATACATGTTCCTTAACCCATCATGGATCACCTTCCTATCATATTGCCACCTCCTCCCCAACAAAATATGGCTAGCATGCATTGGCACTACATCACAAAGCACCACATCCTTGTTTTTTCCATTGAAAAAGAAACTAGCACTTACTTATTTACCCTAACCTCCCCACAATCACTCAACCACTGCAACTTGTATGGTCTAGGGTGTTTCAAGGTAGGTAAACTCAATTTCTCAACTAAAGTAGTGCTGGTCAAATTAATAAAACTCTTCCCATCAATGATCATATTACATACCTTGTTATTGATGTGGCATCTAGTTTGAAAAATGTTCTCTCTCCGCTGCTCTGTATCATCCAACCAAATTTGTGTATTAAGAGCACGCCTGGCAACAAGAGACTCACCATATTCTTCATTCTTATACCACTTCTCAATACTAGGCTCACGTCGCCTCCTATCTCTCCCACCTTGCAAGTTTCTAATCACTACTTCTTGATGATCCATCATATCCCTCACTTCACCTAACACCAAGTTCAATTGCTCAAACTGTTGTTGCATGGCTTGCAACACAAATGATGAGTTATCTTCCATCCCCTTTAGGGATTAGTCACTCCTATGAGACATAAAAAATGTACTGCACAGAAAGAATGTTAGTGGAAAAAACCTCACATACTCCCTTACGTGTTTACACTCGAATAATGGCACTCCACTCGTGTTTCACTCTTAATTGACTTTTTCCCGATAATAGTCTCACACACTCTTGCCTTTTACCTCAAGAGTTTTCCCACTCAAGTTCTTTAAGAACTAATTGAACTCAATCAAGACAATACAACCTTGTTTTATCTCAACTAGTAATTAAGTCCAAGAAACAAGAACAAGAGAAACACGGAAGGAATAAAAATGAAACAAGAATCAAGGAAACTATACGAATGAAAGAGTAACTATTAGACAAGATACCAACTATAAAGATGAATTCAGCCCCTTTGAGGATAAGGATTAATCAACAACTTTCTTTCTCTTTGTTGTAGCAATTTAGCAACCTTTGAATATGCTACCTTCTCTTTTCTTCTTCTTCTTCTTCTTTTTTTTTTTCGAATTTTTTTTTTCTTTTCCTTTCTTTTCTTTTCTTTTCCTTTCCTTTCTTTTCTTTTCTTTTCTCTAATTCAATCACAAACAGCAATATTCAATTGAAAATCAAGCAATTGAATTCAAACACACAAGAATTGACAATGAAATAGAAGAGAATCAATGGAACGGCACTCCAAGCAATTGACAAACTTAGAGATGCAAGAAACTCTAGAATTTTGAAACCCTAGGAGATGCAAATTTCAGCCAAACCCAAAACCCTAAGAATTTTGGCAGCATACTTTTTGTTTGTATTTTTTTTTTGGTAACCCTAGAACAATGAAACCCTAGAATTAAATTTAAAGATGCAAGAAATAAAAGATAGAATCAGACCTGATAGGAAACCGAGCTCTGAATACCAAATGATAAGAACCCGCAGGAAGAGAATCCCTTGAACCCACAATCAATTTGAAAACTCACCCAAGAAAGCCAAAATCAAGTCAATGGATGGAGAATCTAGACCTGAAGAGAACCCGTTTCAAGAACCTAGATTATGTTAAAATCTAGACCCGTTGAAGAACCCGTCTCAAGAACCCAGATTATAAGGAGGAACGCCACAAAGGTTGTGATTTACCTTTGATAAGTTCAAAAGTTCAATTAAGAACAAGAGGAGTAAAACTCAACTCACAATGGAATAAATCATCAAATTTCATAAACTAATCTTCAAAATGAGGCTACAAGAGTATTTAATAAAAACCTAATTGAAACCCTAGCCCAAATAAAACCCCTTTGTTCCAAAAATATCCCTGGATGAATAGTGCCACGTGAACAGTGTTTCGGCTACAGTGAACAGTGCGGCGCTACAGTATTTCGGACGTGAACAGTACCGTGCTACAGTACCTCTCTTCAAAACCCTAGTTCCTAAAATTGCAACTTTCCAAATAAACCCTTGGCCAAAATATAAGGCCTTCCCAAAAACCCTAATTCATAAAAATAAGATATATGAGGGCCAAGCATCCTCAAGCCCACTTATTCTAAACTAATAAAATAAATCATTTAACCAAGTTGAAAGCCTGCAATAACATTAGGCCCTATCTCTAAATCATGTCTTCCATAACTTGAATCAAGTGTATCAAAATTGGTTCTTCTTCTTTCAAGCCCATATTGAGTGTTGGGCTCTTCCTAACTTCATCTCAAGTGGATTGCACCAATCCTTGCATTGCTTCCTTTATCTTCTTAGCTCTTGATCTTGTAATTGGCCCATGTTGAACTTGCAAAGGATCTTTAAAACTAGGTCCATCCTGGGGCCCATCAGTTACCCACCTGGTCGTGACTTCTGCACAAAGCCACGGACCTCCCTTCTCAGTCCACCTCCACCGAATGCGAATCAGGCCACCATCACACCTTCAAATTCCAGTCCAGTCCATGGGTTATCGCCAGTGTTGTACCAAAAGCTTCTTCACCTACTCAGTCCGTCGCCCCCTCCGATTGCTTCCTCTTCCAAGTTTGTCAGTAACCTCTTCTCCTCTCAATCTTCTTTCTCCTTCAATCGGCGCCTCCATTGGGTGGTCGACAGTGGTGCAAGTCACCACATCTGCCATCACCGAGGAGCTTTCACCAACCTACAAACCCTTGCTGCCCCTCACTCTGTTCGATTACCCACGGGCCAAAATGTCCTAGCTGAAGGGTTGGGCACTTGTGTCCTTTCCCCTTTTTTTATCTTAACTATTGTTTATTTCATTCCTCTTTTCTCCTTTAATTTATTATCTGTTTCCCAAATTGACATCCACAATTCTTGTGTTATTACTTTTTATTCTAACACTCGTTCATTTCAAGACCCACAATCGATGAAGCCGATTGGAGTGGGTGATTTATGCAATGGGCTTTACGTGTACCGTCCTGACCCCCCTGTGGTTTTTGCTGCTCAATCCACTGCTAATAAGATCTTATGGCATCAACATCTAGGTCATCCCTCTAGTTTTATCATTCCCAATATTTTTTATTCTCCCTGTATTCTTTCTAATTGTGATGCTTGTGCTTGCTCTAAGCACACAAGACTACCTTTTTCTCATCAAGCTAATAAAAGTGTTTTGCGCTTTAATCATATTTTCTGTGATATTTGGGGTGGATATCACACCTCTTCTTTTATGTGAGGCTCATTATTTTCTCACAATTGTTGATAATTTTTCTCGCACAACTTGGATATATCTTATGCATTTTAAATCTGAAACTTATACTCATTTAATGCATTTTTTTGTTCTCATCCAAAATCAGTTTAACATCACCGTTAAAATCATTAGAACTGATAATAGAGAAGAATTTCTTTCTCATCAATTTCAAACATACCTACATAATCATGGCGTCATTCATGAACGTATGTGTCGAAACTTCCAAACAAAATGGCATTGCGGAACAAAAACATAGGCACCTTTTAAATGTTGCTCGTAGTCTTTGTTTTCAAGCCCATTTACCTCTATCTTTTTGGATTGATTGTGTTCTCACTACAGCTTATCTCATTAATTGCACTCCCAGTCGCATTCTCCAAAATAAATCACCTTTTGAAATTCTTTTTGATACAAAATCCAACTACAAACATCTTTGTGTGTTTAGGTGTCTTTGTTATGCACAAACTCTTCGTGCTCATCTTGACAAATTTTCTGCTCGTGCTACTAAATGTGTATTTGTTAGGTACCCCAATACTCATAAAGCATACAAACTCTTCAACCTTGACACCCAGTCCATTTTCTATTCTCATGACGTCACATTCCATGAACAACAATTTCCTTTTCAGGATATTCCAGACACTTGCTCTTCCCCTTCTCCCATCATCCCTCTTCCCATTCCTGAACCTGTTGTCCCTACTTCTCCACCCCCTGACTCTCCTGATTCTCCTTCCTCCTTACCCTCACCTACTCCTCCACCATCTGACTCTCTCGTTCCGCATCCTCGCCGCACCATTGTTCGGCCTGCCTATCTCCATGACTACATATGCCCCACCTTACCTACAGAGCCCATGGCATCTTCACCTACTACACCGGCTTCAGGTACTGCTCATTCTTTATCTGTTTTCCTTTCATATTGTCATTTTTCTTCCTCAGATATTACTTATTTAATTGCTTTTACCTCATGTATTGACCCATCTTGCTATTCTGATGCCATCCGCCATTTCCATTGGCGCGAGGCCATGTCCGCTGAGATCCGTGCCCTAGAGGATAATTCCACATGGACTCTTGAACCTCTTTCCCTGGTAAGAAACCCATTGGATGTAAATGGGTTTTCAGAACCAAACTAAAGGCCGATGGATATATTGAGAGGTACAAAGCTTGACTGGTTGCCAAAAGTTACACTCAGGTTCAAGGCATTGACTATCATGAGACCTTTGCTCCAGTTGCCAAAATGACCATTGTCCACTGCTTATTAGCAGTCGCTGCTGCCAAAAATTGGATTATTCATCAACTCGACGTCAACAATGCTTTTTTGCAAGGCGATCTTGATGAAGAAGTCTACATGAATCCACCACCCAGATACTGCACTAAGGGGGAGACTCGTGTTTGTTAGCTCAGAAAATCCCTATATGGTCTCGAGC
>QEOT01000535.1:0-15088 GCA_003123785.1 Pterocarya stenoptera
CGAGGAAGAGAGGCATGACCAAGCCGAAAATGTCATATCTGGGAAGAGATGGTTGGAGCAACAACGGAGCAAGACAGATGGGATGGAAGCTGCAAAGAAGCTAGCTCGAACATACGTCCAATCTTACGGCCTGCCCCATTGAGTTGACCCTTCTGTGGATCCTGCACATCAACACTAGTATTAGAAAAGGTAAGCTTAAGACCTAATTCACAAAGTTGACCAACTGAAAGGGGATTTAAGGACAACTTGGGAACAAGATAGGTGTTATCAACAGATAAGGTAGGGGAGGACCATCAACAATATATATGATAGGATTGGGTGGCGAAGAAGATTTTTTAGAAAAAATGGTAGAATCGGAGATCATGTGATTACAACATGCAAAATAAAAAAAATCAAGGAGTTGTACCTGAGGTGACAGATAAAGCATTAGAAGACTGGGATAAAACTTGATGAATTAATGCCTCAATGTTAGTAGCAGTGAAAGTAGTGGACATTGAAGAAGGCTCTTCAGTTGGAGCAAAATGAGCAATTGGAGCCACTGCTGCAGTTTGCAACAAGGGGGTCCGTAATAGAGTGACCAGGGCGTTTGCAGAAGACAGTCTTTGAAGATTGGGAAGGAAAATAGCCCAAGGCTGGAGAAGACCCAAAGGTAGTCTTAGGGATGGCAGCAACAACTGAATCCTGAGTGTGCATCTTCATGGTGAGACGACGATTCTCTTCTGAGATAAGTTCAGTAACTGCAATATCAAGAAAGGGAAGAGGTGTGTGATGCAAAGAGATGCTCGAGTAGATTCAAAATCCTCACAAAATGCCATCATAAAATACATAAATTTATGACAGTCACGGTAGGTTGCAAATAACTCAATGTCTTCAGAACATTTGAGCTGAAGATCTGCAAGAGACAACTGTTCCTAAAGATTATAAACTTGAGAATAGAAATCAGCAATGGACTGACCTGATTTCTGACACATCTGATAAAGTTAGTCTCAAGCTGGAACTGCAATGAAGCATCATGAGTGCAGTTGTATCGTTTAGCAACAAATTTCAAGCAACTTTAGCATTACCAAGCTTGGGAAGTAGGCTATGGATAGATAGAACAAAAGTATTGATATACCAAGCCAATATTTTATAATGAATAATATGTCAATCTTCAGGCTGACATGCAAATATATCAAAACTTCCATATTTTGGGCCCACATATTATAATTAGAGCCATCTAAAATATTATCAATAGGACGAACAATGGTGTCAAGGTTGGGAGAAGGGTGAGACATATTGCTGAAGTTTTTTGTTTTTTTTCAACTATCAACGGTCGAGGTCAACAATCAACTATGTTTGCCCAAGTGGGCTAGGATAGTGTTTGGGCTGGGCCAAAAATCAAAAGCAGAATAGAAAAAAAATTTTGATCTTACTTGAAACGGGCTGGACGAAATGGACTGGGCTTGAAATGGGCTGGGCTAGGCTGCAAGAGGTCTGTGGCGTGTGAGGGGTGTGGGATGAGTGGGGGCGATGCGTAGAGCGTTTGAGCGGCACATGGGGGCACGTTCGGCAGCAGAACGGGAAGATTTTGATACAGAAACGTCAATAAAATTCTCAGGACTTCTTCTATGATCTATTTTGACAAAAATCTGAGTGAAAACTAAACGTAAATTTGTGATAAACCTACTGTCAAGTGCAAGAAAGCCAATTGCCGATGTTGAAAAGAGAAACACTAGAAGAATGACTTGCACAGACAAAAAACTTAGAATGGTATCTCTGATACCAGGTTAAAATAGAGAGAATTATGAAGAATCATAGAAATTTATATTTATGTGTGTCTCAAACTATACAAAGGAGGCCTATATACAGTGGATATGATGTAGCATAATTCTAGAAATATTCTAAGGTATAAATAATATTTTAGGTATATTCTAAGATACAAATCTATACACTAACACAAATGATGCAAATATCAAAGTGTGAACATCAATGATTTGGAAAGACATTAATTTACCCAAGAAATGGTTTTTAGAAAATGAAAATCACCCGCAAAAATCCCAAAATAAAGTTTATAATTTAGATTTTATTCAACAATACCTTGATGGGTATGTAAGGATTAGATTTTATCAACCAAGATATAGGTCACTTTTAAATATCAAAGAAGTAGAATCAAGTTAATCAAGTGATGTAGGAAAAAAACATTTAGAGTCGGAACCTGTAAGAAAAGCTAAGAACCTTAAAGTAAAAGGATAAAAACTGAGTCTCACATAAGTACTCTACGCTATATAGCCAGATCAGAAAACATGGAAGAAGAGAAATCTTCAACAAAAACAGATTTAGAAGAACCTGTAAATTCCCAACTGTTAACCATAAAAAGAAATTTAAGATAAACATGAAGAAACTTAATAATAGCTTCATGCCTAAAGAGAATATATAGAAAAAGAACAATACAGGAAAACCCATACTTTGAAATAGAAGAAAGAAGTTCTTAGTAGCTGAAAAGAATTTATTACGACAGTTTAGGTGGAAATTTATTTACTCTTATATGTAGAAAGATATCATTCCAAAACATAAATGTCATAACAAATAAATAAATAAATAAAGGATAAAAAGAGGTAAAACTACCACAGAATCTAGTCATTCTCCATTAGAACTATAATCCTATAACACAGGAATAAAAGTAATAGCCTCACCCTTCAAGATCTCCACTGAAATGAAATGAAGAAAGTAGTTGAACAACATAACTATACAAATCAATGCTTAAAAACCATTGGAAATCAGCTCGATATAATAGAAAATAAACTTGACAACAATAGTAAAACCAAAATCCAAAAATATAAACAACCCTTAATCCAATTACTAGAAAAGCAATAGGAATAAGACAAAAAGAAACAAAAACAATTGCTAAAGTAAATCAAATGCTGAAATAATTAACAAAAATAAAAAAAGAGAATGCATCTGTCTCAAAGACTATAAAGGTTATGTAACGACCGGGTCCAATAATTCTAAAGTTGGAATATTGATCATTTTTATTTGGCCTAAATAGTATTTAATGGGCCATATTGGATAAGGCCAAGAGCATGTCATGATATTTGCAAGCACACTATTCATCATATTTCATTTTGCATAGAGAAAATTTCATTTTGCCCCATTCGAACTTTCACACGATTCGTAATTCCCCCCAACTAATAATTTCGTCATAGTGGACCCTCTAACTTTCAAAACTTATCAATCCCCCCTTC
The DNA here is from genome assembly GCA_003123785.1 of Pterocarya stenoptera. Taxonomy (NCBI): domain Eukaryota; kingdom Viridiplantae; phylum Streptophyta; class Magnoliopsida; order Fagales; family Juglandaceae; genus Pterocarya; species Pterocarya stenoptera. Next base: position 3,222 of record QEOT01000535.1, read on the forward strand.
TGTCTACCATCAACGTCAAATGCAACGGAAAGTCAAGCACATGCTACTCACGTCCAACTTCTTCCCTTGCAAAGACAAAAGTACCCGTCAGTTCTATGCCCCTAACAATGAAGAGAGAAAAATCGAGAAACCCTAAATGAGCCCTTGTCTTCTCTCCAGACCATTTATTGTTATTTTACTGATGACGATCAAAAGGAGAATTGGTGTTTCGTGTTCATCGGAAGTCTGAGTGGCATCTTTTTGGTTCGTCTTCATCAAATTGCTCTTTGTCTTCTTCGCTTTGTGTGTGTCGCAGAGGTGAGTCCATGTCGAAGTTTGTTAGTTAATTGTATATTTTTTTTCAGATGATAGAATTTGTAGGTTCATCGTGTGAAAATGAGTAATTTGGCTTGTGTATATACTGTTAGAGGGTTGGGCATTGTTAACTGTAAGCATAGGAAAAGCTAGGGTTTGCAACATAAAAGATTGGGTTCTATTTTGCGGGCTTATTTTTTGTTCCATCTGTGCGTATCTTCAATATTTGAGCATGGACATATGTTCAATTCGTTATACGTGAATTTTGCATGGCTAATGTATGGGTTTTGAGGACGTTTGTGTTCAACGTTGCATGTGGGTGGGTCCAATGTTGTTTGCTTCCCAATATAACGCTAGTGTATTGCTGAGTGGCTTTGGTGGCTCCAGATTGAGAACAACTATAGTGTGGATTTGTTTTCTCTTGTCGGCTTAGGTTGTGACAATAGTGATCCCTTCATAGGAAAAGGGATAAAGGAACCAAGGTAATTGTTTGTTAAGTAGGGTGGATCAAATTGCTCCTGAGTTACCTCCTACTTTTTAAAGGATGTATGTAGAATTGGCCGCCTGTAGAAAGGGTTTTAAGGCATGTTGTAGGTCATTGATCGGTTTGGATGGTTGTTTTCTAAAAGGACCATTTAAAGGGCAGCTCTTATGAGCTGTTAGTAAGGGTGCAAATGAAAACATGTACCTCATTGCCATGGTTATTGTGAAGGCAGAGTTAAATGATAGTTGAGGATGGTTTATTGAGATACTTATATCAGATCTTAGACAACAACTTGAAGGAAGTTGGACATTTATCTGTGATAAACAAAAGGTAAATTTTGTAAATCTTTTAATATTTCCTGTTAAGTAAACCTATTAAATGAGCCATTCATCCAATATGTCTTGTAGGGTTTAAAGCCAACAATGGAGGATTTGGTGCCTTACAATGTTAGCCATATTTATGTGAGGCATTTATATTCCATTTTCAAGATGCTGGCCACAGGGGTGTGGTTCTGAAGGAGAAATTGTGGCAGGCAGTCACAACATACACCAAGAGGGACTTTGAAAGAGCTATGGAGGAACTAAAAGCCCTCAATGAGCTTGAATACTACCTGAAGGTCATAGACCCATCATAATGGTCTTGGGCATGGTTTAACACATGTTGTAAGTTTGACCTATTAGTGAATAATCTCTGTGAATGTTTCAAATCATATATTCCGCAAGTACGAGATAAGCCAATTGTGACTATGGTGGAGATGATACGGAAGAAACTGATGAGGCGTATCAGTTGAAGAGGGAAGGAATTGGTAAATGGAAGAATACAATAACTCATCGAATAGTTGCGAAGCTTGAACTTATGCATGACCTGTCCATCTATTGTACTCCAACGTACACGGGAGGTGGTTAATTTGAGGTTAACACTTGTGGTAGGCAGTATGTGGTGGATTTGGACAAGAGGACATGCTCATGTTTAAGATGAGACATGACAGGTATTCCATGCCCTCATGCATACATATGTATTGTGTATTATGACCAAGACCTCAAGGAATATGTGCACCATTACTATAGTGTGGATATGTGGAGGGCAACATATTAGATTTTATTGGATTATGAGATTCAACAATCTCTCTTAGGGACTCGCTAGACTTATGGAAGTCTAGTAGTGCTTGACAGCCCAACCCGTCGGTGCACCTTGTGTACTCTGTGAAGCCACTCATGCCCGCCCACAGCACGAATAAATGTAAGGCCCTGCGTTGCCAAAGTGTATAAAGAAATAAAGTTGTGTCTTTGCTAACAGCAATTGCTTTTGGCCTAGTGATAAGCGATTGATCCTAACAATTAGTATTAGAGCAAAAGCTCTTTTGTAAGATTAACTATCTTTTGAATTAAAATCTTATGGCTAACATTGCAGCTATATTTGATGAAGATCAATCTAGCAATCGACCTTTTTTATTTTGCGGAGACAATTACACATTCTAAAAAGATAGAATGAGAAATTTTCTTTAGGCTCAAGGTAGAGAAATTTGGAAAAACGTTGTAAACAGACCTTACATTCCAACAAAAATTAATGATAGAGTAAAGGTTAAAAAGAAATAAGAGGTTGGATCATGAAGATGAGAGAATTCTAACATTGAATTCAACGGCTATAAATCTCCTATATAATGCTCTCAATGAGAATGAGTTTAATAGAATAATGACTTGCAACACAACAAATGAAATTTGGGATAATTTGGAAGTTACTTATGAAGAAATTTCGCAAGTTAAGGAATCAAAATTTATATTCTTACTCATGAATAGGAAATGTTTAAAATGAATGATGATGAATCTATTTCTAGTATGTACACTCATTTTACTACTAACATCATAAACAGCTTGACAGCTCTTAACAAAGTCTATTCCAACGTGGAGATAGTAAGAAAAATTCTCAACTCCCTGCCAAAACGTTACAATAAAAAGTGACGGCGATTCTTGAAACTAAAGACCTTAAGAAACTTGAAGTAAATGAACTCATTGGGTTACTTACCACCCATGAGTACACATTGAAAAGAGGAAAAGAAGAAGGAAAGTCAAAGAAGAGCTTGGTACTTAAAGTTATTCCACATGAAAGTGAAAAAGATGAGATGAGGAAACTGAAGACAAAGATAAAGAAGTTACGATAATGAAAATGAGAATAAAATGATTCTTAAAGAGAAAAAAAGTTCCGTCAAGGAAATCCTTCAAAAAGTTTTCCAAGAAAAGTTTTCCAATAAGCTTGAACATATCAAGACGGATTGTCCTCTGCTAAAGAAAAATCAAAACAAGGGCAAGAAAGTAATGAAAGCTATAAGGAATGATGATTCAAGCAGCTCAGACAGTAAAGCAAGTAATGAAGAATCTGTAAATCTTTGTCTTATGGCTAAAGACAATCTTGAGGTAACAAATTTTGACAATATTAAAAATCTTTCATATGAAGAATTGCAAAATGTCTTGGAAGAGGTATATAAGGAATTTGAGAAATTTATCAAATATACTAATTTGAAAAAGAAAAATTCTTTTTTCAAAAATGAAATTGAGTTTTTAAGAAAATAAAACATCATTTCAAAATATGAAACTTATGAGTTGAAGAAAAAATGATTGATTTAGAAAAGATTGTTGAAAACTTTACAAATGGAAAAAGAAATTTTAAAAAACTTCTTGGTAGTCAAAGATGTGTTTTTAACAAATGAGGCTTGGGATACATTCCAAATAAAAATACAAACCTTATAAAAACTTTTTTCATAATTCTTATAAATCAAAGTCCAATATTCAAAATTCTTTTCTTAAAAGTAAAATTTTCAAAGAAAGATACTATTACAATCACTCAAGTTTTTCGTATATGTTACATGCAATTTGTAATTTTTGTAATAGAAATGATCATAATTATTAGCTTTCCTATTAGAAGAAAGCATACAATAACTATTATGGCCATATGGGTACCTAAAAATCTTATTTCTTCTAATACTAATAAATGAATGACCTAAAAAACTTGGGCACCAAGAAAAACAATTTTAATTATTTTTGTAGGTATGCATAAAGTCATCCATAAGTAAAACAAATGATTTTTAGATAGTAGATATTCAAGACACATGACAGGAGACAAAACTAAGTTCATTGATCTTACATCTAAAGAAGAAGGACGTGTGACATTTGGAAACAACTCAAAAGGAAAGATCATGAGAATAGAAATCTATTGATGAAGAAATAGAAGGTATAAATAACACAGAGAGTCTCATTCTCAACAAAGAGAACACAGTAGAGGAGGTCTAACATGGAAACTTATGATAGATCATCAAGTGGAACAAATTCTAGAAGAACCTTCACAAGGTGTAAGTACCTGATCATCTCTTAAAAATATTTAAACACTTGTTTCTAAACCCAAAAATCATACTATTATTGGAACAAAATCACGTTTTAGAAATAAGAAAAATGAGTCTGGAGTCATCACTAGAAACAAAGCTCGACTTGTAACCCAATGTTTCAATCAAAAAGAAGAAATCGATTATGATGAGACATGCACAGGTCGCAAGAATAAAGCTATTCGAATCCTACTTGCTTATGCTTGTTATAAAGATTTCAAACTTTTTCAAATGGATGTTAAAAGTGCTTTCTTAAATGGTTTTATAAATGAAGAGATATATGTTGAGCAACCTCCAACTTTTGAAAATCATATTTCTCTAAATCATGTTTTTAAGCTAAAAAAAGTACTATATGGACTCAAACAAACCCCTAGAGCTTGGTATAAGAGACTCAGTGGCTTCTTGAATAGAAAAGGTTTTCAAGAGCAAAAATCGACACAACCATTTTCATTAAACACGAAAAGGATGATATTCTTTTGATTGAAATTTATGTGCATGATATAATATTTGGTGCAACAAATAAAAATATGTGCCAAGTTTTTGCTAAAAGTATGCAGAAAGAATTTGAAATGAGCATGATGGGAGAATTTAACTTCTTTCTCAGATTGTAAATCAAGCAAGTAAAAATTAGAACAATTATTAATCAATCAAAATATATCAAAAAATTACTCAAAAAGTTTGAGATGAAAGGTATAGAGGAAATTGGAACACTAATGAGTCTATCCACCAAACTTGATAAGGATGAAACCGGTAAGCCAATTGACTCAAAGGTATATACCAAGGTATGATTAGTAGTCTATTATATTTGACAACCAGTAGACGAGATATTATGTTCTATGTATGCTTATGTGTACGTTTTCAATCATTTCAAAAAGAATCTCATTTGATTGTAGTTAAGAGCATTGTTAGATATCTTGCTAGTACAATTGACCTAGGATTATGGTATCCTAAGCACACTTCTTTCGTTCTAATCAACTACTTAGATGCAGATTTTGCTGTTGCAAAGTTGATCGAAAAAGCACTAGTGGAACATGTCATTGCTTAGGTCATGCACTTGTTTCAAGGTTTAGTAAAAAGTAAAATTCTATTGAATTACCTACTGCTGAGGTAAAATATATTGCTGCAGGTAGTTGTTGTGCTCAAGTTCTATACATGAAGCAACAACTTGAGGATTTTAAGCTTATGTACAATCAAATTCTAATCAAATGTGATAATACAAGTGTTATAAATCTTTCAAAGAACCCAATACAACATTCTAGAACTAAGCATATTGAGATTAGATATCATTTTCTTCGAGATCATGTGCAGAAGGGCAATATTGTACTAAAATTCATAAGCACATGATTAGTTGGCAAACATTTTCATAAAACTTTTGCCAGAAGATACATTACGCATGATTAGAAGAGAAATAGGAATGATGCATGCCATGAATATCTATTAAATATTTTTATTTTATTATCTCAAATGACTTACAATACTTGAGACTTTTAGCCAAAATTTTCAAGAACTCTTGTTCTTTAAATATCAACATACTATCAGTGTCTAAAGGATTAGGCAGTCGAAACAAAGAGTCAAGTAAGGATTTTAAATCCATATTATTCTGCTCTAAGTCTTCAATTTTTGTTAGACTCGTGAACAAATCTTTAAAGTATATAAATCTTCTCGTTAATCTTTTCAACTTCACGAGTTTTGGACTGCAACTGTCGAAAAAATGCAACAATGGATAATGAGTATCGAGTACCTAAACTCACAAGTTCATAAATGGCGTCATCATAGTCAGATCACTCTTATGTTGCATCATGGCACCTATGACAGATGTGGAAATAACTGGTAGCTGAGGTGTAGAATACTTCATATAGTGGTCAATGGGATTGTTGGAAGAAGATTGTTGAGCCATTGAGCAAAAAAAAAAAACAAACAAACTTAAGTGATAATGCAATGGATTACAGAGAGCAAATAAGATTTGATGTGAATTAGATGAAACTCAAGACTAATCTTATAGAGATAAAAATGAGAACAAGACAAGCTATCGTTTCTTCAAATCTTACTTAGTAAGAAATTACAAGATAAGTTGGACACATATTGTCAAAAGTTATTTTGCTAAGCCAGCGAGATTAACTGCAGGTTGTCCCTATTTTTCTCGTAAACGCTGAATCTCTGTTGTTATCTGCTGATGTTGACTTTATATTTGAACTCTCTCTTGTTCCAACTCCTTTATTCGTGGTTGTAGGTCCTGAGCATACCAGTCCGCAAATTTCAATTCATTATTTTCTTGCTTAAACCTTTTATTCTTTATATATTTATTAGCAAGTCTTTGACGCAACTCAGATATTTGACCATTAAACCAATCAACCTCACTCACCCTCGCAAGTAACCTCCAAGACATGGTCATAACAGAGGCAACATATTGAGCACTGAGCATTCTTGATTCTGCAACAACCTCAGAATCAGTCCTACCAAAAACATTTATCTCTGCTCCTATCATGATGTTGACGGCTTCGGGAGAGAAAATTGGTGGTTGAGGTTTAAAGGGTTCATGATTCAAATCTGGATCATTAAAAGAAGAAAGTTGCTCGGCCATACTATCGTTCTGGATAAACAGAAACTAGGTCAATGAGCAATGTGAAATTTTTTCATGAGTATTCGATGAGTGAAAATGATCTTTTTAAATAGAAACTCAGAGCCTTCAAATCTCTACAAAATACCATTTGTCAACAACATTAGGCGATTTAAATCTTCCGCACTAAATCGATAGAGCTAGGCCTAGGCTTTGCAGCACTTGTCGGGACCTGGGCGGCTCAAGGTTTTGTAGCATTTGTTGAGACCCAGGAGGCTCCAATTATTCAGCTCTCTAAAAATGTAGCGTTTTCATCAACCCATTGCTTATTGCGATTCCTTTTTAATGATGTCAAAAGGGAAAGAAGTTTTAGACTAGAACATTAACATGTTCTTTCCAATACTTTATTTTAAAATAACATTCTTTGAATTGTTAAGCTTGTTATATATGCTTGGAATTACGTTTATCAAATCCTTAAAAAACTAATGCACATCACTGGGAGATCTTAAGTATTACTACAGGTTTCAGAGTTCTATTAAATATTTGTCATCATCTTGTTAAACCCAATGTTTCAAGTTTCATATAATTATATATCTATATATGGATTTTGATGATAATAAATGAATTCAAATATAAAGGAGTCTCAAACTCAAGTTGTCTACACAATGGAGTCAAGCACAACAACAAAGTAAGCATGAGTAAGAAAGTGAACAGGCTCACAAATATGAACCAAAAATAATAATAATAATTAATTGAGATCAATCATAAAAAACCAAGTCAATTTGAATGTAAAAAAAAGAAAGTATTTTCACCTTTATTTAACCGCAACTGCAGTAGAGTAAAGAGATCGATCATAGAAGCCCATATATGTTAGACCCAGTAACTATGATCATGTTTAGATATATATATATAGCAGCAATGGATGCGAAGCCCTGGGTTGCAACTCCACACACAAGGACACCAGCTGCTCCACTTCTCCAAGAGACAAAAGCCCTAGAATACCAAATTTCCAAATGTAAAGTGCTGCAATGGTTGAGGGATTTTGATACTAATGAGTAGCATGTTTAGATGAGTGAGGGGTGCTTTTGTCTTTTCAAGTGATGAAGTTGCACGTGAGCAGCACGTGCTTGACTTTCCATTGCATTTTACGCTAATGCTAGACGGAAAAGGGGAGTTGATAAGTTTTGAAAGTTAGAGGATCCACTATGATGAAATTATTAGTTGGAGGGCAAATTGCGAATCCCGTAAAAGTTCGAGGGAGCAAAGTGAAATTTCTCTTCCGCATATTATAGTTATATATATATATATTATGCATTTCACGTTGCATAAGACATATAAGTTTTCATAATATCAAGTGTAAGATAAGCACAAAGCAGTCAATAAAATGACCATTAGATGCATGGTACCAATGCGATTTATGGATAGATGTGCAAGCCATGGAACTAAGCGTGGTCCACCACAGTATGCTAGAATACTATTAGTGGCTCCTTGAGGCCACTAGATGGGAGACCAGTGCATAACCTTACACACAGAATTAAGTGTGTGGGCCAATATGATAAGTCAAATAAGCCAATATAAGTCATGCATGGGATAAGCATACGTATGAATGATCATGATTTTAATTTTCAGCGTGAAATATTTTATGAAAACCTTATGTGAAGTATGTTCATGTTAAGATGGGTTTCTTATTCAGTCATCAGCTCATTTTAGTTTGTTTTTATATTTTTAAATCACTCTAAGTCAGAATATTTATAAAGGTAGAGCTGTAAGACGAGACTTAGTCAAGGGAGGCATGTTAGTTGCCTAGATCATGTGCAGAGATTTTAAATTATGATTTTTATGGCACATATTTTGAGAAATTTTAATAAATTCTTCCGTGCACTCTCATTTATGATTTCAGTATTTTAATACAAAATGACTCTATTTATTATAAAGAATTTTTGTACTTGATGCTTTCTTTAAAAAAACATATATTTTTAAGTCAGGTGCCCCGAGAATCTTAGAAGCACTTTAGCTTCCCCAAGAATCTCTAAAAGTAACTATTATTAACCATAGGAAGCGAGGTGTTATAGGTTATAACAAAGAAATACATGAATGATAGTTTAAAAGAAGAAGAGTTTTATGAAGAAATAGGATAGAAAAACAATTCCAAGCTCTTGGACTAAACAGAATAAAAAGTATAAGACTCAACCCAACAAGCCTAACAAGGAATTGGTATCATAGACCAACACCTTTGGATATCCAATTTGAAGAAATAAGTTTTTAAAGTCAATTTTCAGTATCTAGGGATAAATTCTATGAATGGAACATAGATGGTTTTTTTGAACAATAAATCCTAAATTAACTTCAACACATGACAATGGTATCTAATAACTATTTAGTCAACCAAAAGTAGTAGATCTACTCACTTCAGGTTTCATAGTAACCTTGAGGCAATGGTGGGGAAAATATCTCTTTGAAGAAAATAGACAAAGTATAAAGTATGTTGTAAAAGAAGATGAAGAAGAAACCCAATTTTTGGCAACATAAAAATGGGAATCCAAGATGGATTAATGTACACATCTACACCATCAAGAAACACTTTTTAGGAACACCAAGTAATATAACCTCAAGAATACACAACCAGTTAAGTAACCTTAGATGTCTATCCTTGAGTAAGTTTAGATGATATAAAGATGTTTTTATGTCAAGAGTCATAGTAGGAAAAGACTGTAAAAATTCTTTATGGAAAGAAAAATTCATAAATGGTCCCTCCAATTCATTTGGGCATAAAATTATGAAAGTCTTAAGCAATCCAATAGGAATAACAAATTATAATAATCTTACATATGGAGACATCATAAATATAATAAATAAAGAAGGATTAAAAATGTGTATAGACATGAAAATCAGTAATCAAATTATAAAGAAAAAAAAAAAAAAAAAAAGGTAAATATGAAATGGAAAGTTTCTATGAACAATATGGATTGTCTTCTGTAACCCCATCTAAGAGAAAAAATAAAGATAAATATTTCAGAAAATCAAAAATATATTATAAGACTAATTACAAAAGAGTTTTGCTTCTTATCATTCTCACACACGTACCACAAACCATTTTTTTTTTTAAATTTGTTTTTGTTTTATTCTTCTTAAACTTATTGAATTTTTCTACTCATCATCCATATACGACGTATTTGGTAAGAGAAAAAAAAAGTATAGTATGTTGTGTGGGGATGATTTATAGAATTTCTCATTACAAAAAGAGAAAAATCATGAACCAACAAAATGCTATAACAAAAGAAAAAATATTACAAAAATAACAAGAAAGATAAAGGCAAAATAAAATGATATAAATGTGGTAAGAAATGTCACTACAAAACAGAATGCTAAGTTAGCCCCTGTTTTGATTTAGAGATTGTTTCATCTCATCTCATCATTATAATTTTTCTAAATTTTCACACAAAATATAATAAATAATTCAACTTTTTCAAATCTCAAAATAATAATAATATTAAAAAATAATATTCTAATAATATTTTATTCAACTCATCTAAAATCATCTCATCTCATTTCCATCTCATTATTCAAACCAGCCCTTAAAGATGAAATAAACTAATTACAAATGCATCTTGAAGAAAAAGAAAAACTCTATAAAATCCTAGAGTTAAGGGAAACTACTAACAATGAAATCTCAGAAGAAGACAGTAGCTCTATGGATCTGTCAACATTGGTAGAAGAATTCAGCAATCCAGCATTGAATCAGGATGTTTAGATAGCTGTTGCAAGAACAAAACAATAGTAATATTAAACAAAAAAGAAGAACTACTAATAGATTTAATAGAAAAATTCGATGATAACGAATTAAAAGCTCAATGCCTTAAAACATTTAAGAATCTGCTTAACAAAAAAAAAAAAAAGCTATCACTAAACCACGAGTATATTTGAATAAAATATTAGATAAATTAAAAAAAGTACAAAAACCCGCTAACCCTTTTATGGTTTACAACAAGAAATAGGTCAAACTAAAAAATAAATAACGAAATTAAAAAATGAAAATAAGAAATTACAATAAGAAATAACAATCTTAAAAATTAGCCAGGAATTTTACGGAAAACAACCATAAGTCTTATTTCATCAAGATAAATATAATATTTCCCTAATAGAATCCATTCAAGAAGAAGAGAATTTCTTGGGACCACCAAGGTGGTAGTCCAATTGATACAGGCTGGTATTCCATAGCCTCAAGATTAGGAGTTCGAGTCAGACGTAAGTCGAAACCGCTTGCGGTAGTAGTGTCTAGGGGTGTTACCTGCCCCATAGGGGGCTGGGTAGCCCCCTCCCCGCCCCCCGCCCTCGCATGGGCGGGGGAGGAAATCTTCCACCCGTGCCCCGCCCCCAGCATGCGGGGGCGGGGTACCCCGTCCCGCACTGTGGGGTGCGGGTGGAGGGGTCAATCCGCCCGCCCCCTGCCCTTTATTGGGCCAAAGGCCCAGAAACGATTTCTGGGCTATTTTTGGCCCAGAAACCGCTGAAATGGGCCCAAAATGGCCCAGTATTGAGCCCATAAAGGTTTAAAACTTTAAAGTAGAAGTAAAAAAAAAGGCTAAAAAATCATATTAAAAAAAATTACATGAATAAAAAAAATACAAATTTATACTAGTAGCATACTACTAGTCTACTACCTAAGAAACTAATAATATTATAATAATAACTAAACTATTACAAAATTGAAAGACTAAATAATTACAAAATTACAAACATAGTTACATAAGTGTCGATAGACATTGTATCAAATTATCAATATTACAAATCATTGATAAATCAGATTTGAGGCTTGAGGCTTTGAGCAGTGAGCACATATTTATATTGCAGCAGAGGTAGATGTCGTCTGACTAGTCTCATGTGATGCTACAAGTTACAACAATAAACACTAAAATTAATACCGATAAAATCAAAATGAATATAAATAAATCAAAATATATTAAAATAAAAACAACAATTACTATTACCAGGTGGTCCAGATCCAGACTGCTCACCACCTTCCTCCTCGTCAGTCTCCTTAAAATCCAAAACATCCGGAACATAAATATCCTTTCCCATCATCCAACTCTGTGTACATATCAATGCCTCCACAGTCGAAGGAGACAATGAACTACGGAAAGGATCCAATATGCGCCCTC
>QEOT01000535.1:30392-54565 GCA_003123785.1 Pterocarya stenoptera
TTTCCAAATTTGTCATGAAGAGTAGATTCTGACGAATACAAATTCATGAGAATGATAAATATAAAGCTATATTTACAATTCCGTTCTAACATTATGAATGGAATGGCATTTGGATCTAAAAATACACCCAGTGAATTTCAAAATATAACGAATGAAATTTGGAACCCATTCTCCCAATTCTCAATAGTATATATAGATGATGTCCTCATCTATTCAAAGTCAAAATAGAAGAACATTGAAAACATTTAAATGCTAAGAAAAACTCTAGATGTAAAAGTAGACAAAGCATTTAAGAAAAAGTACTGCTACAGTCACAAAGAAATTATACAAAAATAATCTCACAAACTGACATGACTTCATATATATAGTATGTTAAATCTACTTTACAATAAAAGTAACTTTACAATCTGACGAACCACATCATACCGCATCAGTTTATGAGATTAGTTTTGTGTAATCTATTTGTTGCTAGAGTATTTCTCATTAAAAAAACATTAAATGCTTTAAGATGTCATTTGTTTTAATACAAAATATGTCAATATGTTTCCAAACCAAATCCTAGGAAAAACTCAACTCTAGAGACTTTTAAGATCCCTGAATTACATCCCAAAATTCTATCGAGGTCTCAATAAAAAGTGCAAACCTTTATTTGACAGGATCAAAATTAATCCCCCACCATGTACACAAGAACATACTTCCCTAGTCCAAGAAATTAAAAAGTACGTCAAGGCATTGCTCGTTCTTGGTATTCCTTCTCCAGATTCTTTCAAAATTATAGAAACATATTCCTCTATCATAAATTATGGAAGTGTCCTCAAATAGAAGCTCAAACCTGAACCCCCAGAAGAAATTATTCCATTCCAATTATATGGCGTATGGAATTATGCTCAAAGTAATTATAGTACTATTTAAAATGAGATTTTATCCGTGGTATATGCATGTCAAAGTTTCAACAAGTTCTTTTAAATCAAAAGTTTTTAATAAGAGTAGATTGTATTTTATAAAAGTGCAAGATTTGTTTTCGAAAAAGATAAAAAAAAAATATGTAGTGTCAAAATAAGTTTTTGCAATAAGGTAGTCAAATCTAAGCATTTCTTATTTTGATATAGAATATATAAAGGGAGATCAAGACTCAATTCTTGACTGTCTAATTCATGAGTTTTTACAGGAAAAAATGATTGCCAAAAATCCATCTTACACCCAAAGGACTGTAGAACCAAAATACCAAAGAAATAAGAGTTTGAGAAACTAATAGTAATTCTTGGACATGATATAAAATACCAGTGAAGTCTCCCCAAGTCACCAATTGTTAGACCCACCTATGAGTCTGCCTTGGTTTCTTCAAGAAAGATAAGCCTAAGACCATCCACCCAGAGAAACCCACACCAGGTTGTAGATTTCAAAAGGCTACCAATTATTCAGAGAATGCCTTATGTTCCAAAGAACCAATCAGTATATATTCTTAAGTAGTATACAAGTAACCTATTTAGAATAGAACCTGACCAAAGTCACATAAAAGATCCAAGCCAAATACTTCTATCCCTCGAAATGGTATGTTACCCCATTTCACCCTGCTAAGTCTATCAAGTATTACAAGTCAATTCTTGAACATACTGGTCTCGTTTGAATAGTGAAATAATATAAGATGATTTGTGAATAGTAAAGAAATAGTTTGTGAATATTAATGAAATAGTTTGAGTTAATATATTTTATGGGATTTTGGGAAAGAAAAGAAAAAAAGTTGAATTAAAATATTATAAAGTTAAAATATTATTTGAATATACTTTTTAATATTTTTTTTATTTTAAGATTTGAAAAGATTGAATTTTTTTTTTTTGCATTTTTTTTTAAGTTTAGAAAAGTTGCAATGATTAAGTAATAATTAAATGAAAATTTGAAATTGAAAAGTGTTTGTGTTTATGGTATTTTGATATTGAGATGAAACGGAATGAGTTGAGAGCATTTTGCTATCCAAACTAGGCTAGTCAGCTGTTTTCAACCCAATCATGGATAAATTTGATCACAAATTAATTTCAAAAAATTGCATTCCATAAATTATACATTTTAAATATAATTTTCAAAAAACAAATGAGGAACTCATCCATCTTTTTCAAGAAATTAAGTTCGTCTCTACCAAATTGAGACTTACTCACATTCTTGGTTTATAAATTTTAACAACTCTTTCAAGAGCAAAATTTCAAGTTGGTTCTTAAGATGATAGACCATTTATGGCCCCATCGTGGAAATTTACCCTGAAGAAGTACTTGAAGTCATCAGACTTCCAAGTTGATAAACATAATTCCCAATTTCTTATTTCCTCATTTTCAAAAGTAAATATAAAGTCCCATGGATCCTGAAGTTGGGATTTGCCAAAGAACAATATACTTGTATTCGGTAAGTGTTACGTAAAATAGTGGGGTCAATTCAAGTTTTATAGAATAATTCTACAAGCTCAGAAAGAATTTCTATCACCAAAGACCAAACCAAGTTCCTTGTAGAGAAAGCATGACTTTAGCCATGACCCGAGTCAAGATCAAGGAAGACCTTGCAGAGCTTCTAAAAGAAGCACTATTGCAAATTGAAAGAACGCAAAAGACATCTCTAGTCACCTCGCCGTCATCTTCAACCAATCAACAACAAGAGAATGAGTCCTCAATAAAGCTTAGCCAGATTCACACTCCTAAGATCGAGCCTTATTTAGGACTCAGTGAAGTTTTCCAAGAGACCCATATTCTTACCTCAGTGAAGGATTTTAATCCCAAAGGAACAGAATGTAACAAGTAAAAGTGTAGCAAAAAAATCAAGTCACTGATATTATTCAAGGAATAGTAAAATTTGACAAATGAACAATACGTCGTCTTGTGATCAAATTTGCCTCAAGTCTTTAGAAGTTTTGGTACCAGAGATAGTTACTACAAGACAAGAAACTTTTGGTATTGCCAAATCAAAAGGAAAAATAATTCGATAGAAGAAAAGAAAAACCACGCCTGAAGGAATCTAAAGAATATTCTCATACTGCCAAGTAAAAAAGTAAATAATTCAACTAAAGTAAAAGAAAAAATCATAGCCGAAGGAATCTTCAGAGCATTCCTAGCTTTATAATAAGAAGAATCAATTAACAAAAAAAATGAAGTGAAAAAATAAGTAATCAAGAGCGAATTGTAAAGAGAGAAAATCAGAGAGAGACTTTTACCTTATTTTCTCATGTATCCATGTCCATTTGAATACAAATTAAAACCTCATGTCACATGCTCAAGAAAAGTATAAGATTGTAGGTAATCTTATTATTTTGAATAAAATTAATATTTCAAAATATGATTATTGTTTACTTGCTTTACATATTATGATTACGTATTACTTGAAAAAATCTATTATAATTACATTAGACTTTGGAAATTTTAGGTCTGCCACTATTTTAGATGGTGAGATAGAATTTTTAATTTTAAATGAATGTTTAAATATTATTTTTTAATATTATTATTATTTTAAAATTTAAAAAAATTGAATTGGTATTTAAAAAAATTAAATTATTTATTATATTTTATAAAAAAATTTAAAAAATTATGATAATAAATTGAAATGGGATAATTCTTGGTATGTCTTTACCCCAAACCTGCCAGCAACCTGCCAGCTTGTGTACCTGAATCAATGAGCAACAGGTCAATGCAGGATTTCAAGGAGGAAGCAGAACTTCCCGTCTCAGATGCAACCACTCAGGGGCCCGGACCTCGTAGCTACAGAACTTGCTTCTTAAATGAAAATAAAAAATAAAAATATCTCTCGTTTCCATAATATAATATTATATTATATTATATTATATTGTATTGCATTGCAATATTCGTGGCTCCAAAGACGTAACGCAATGGATTATTATAAGGAAATAAAAGATTCTCCCAAGCAGAACGAAGAGATCCAGTGCTTGGAGAGCTTCTCTTTCTCTTGCTATGGCAGACGATGATCTTCGTATGATATCGTTGTACCTTGAAAATAGAGGTTCGATTTCCATTGGGTCAAATTTATTTTCCTAATTTATTATTCATTTGTTTTCCTTAGTTTTTCCTAGTCCTTTTCTCGAAGCCTATCTAGGTTGGATTTTATACGATTCAACTCAATTTCCTTTATACTTCCATTTCTTCCTTCTGATTTGGACTTCTTGCTGATCTATCCCGAGTTTGCATGACCTCTTTTTGTAGTTCCCATTAGATTAAAATCATGGGCATAGATAACAGGGGAACGCCATACGAGTATTCTTGGTGGAGTACTCCTCAAACCTCAAAGAGACTACACAAAGTAATTTCACGTTTTATTAGTCCATTAGATCTATTTTATAATAAAAGTAACTTTACAAACTAACGAACTACCATCAAACTACATGAGTTTGTGGATTAATTTTGTGTAATTACTTTGTGACTAAAGTATTTCCCTTAAAACTCGTAAGAAAGTTTCTTCATAGAGTTTTAAGAAAGCTTTTTTTTCACTTATAAAAATAGACTTTCTTAAAATTCTATGAAGAAAACAAGTCTTTGTGTTGAAGGAATGTAGTCTGTAAGAATAATAAAAAAGAAGATAGATTACAGCTAAAAGCTTCAATGATTTATTAACAATTCTGTATACGCTTATATACAAGAAGTACATGAGCTATTACAGCAGTGAATGGTTCTGTGCAACTCGGCAATCTAAGCTAATATGGTGACGAAGATCATGATCGGTCATTGACTGGATAAAGGTAAGATCAGTGATTGTAGCAGAGTAGCTAATTTGTAGGACTTAGATGACTTGGTGAGCTGTCTTCATTTGAATGATCTAGACAATCTTCAGTTGATTGGGCTTGGCTGTCAATGTGCTTAACAGTTTGTACACTTGACTGCATTGCAAGATGGCAGGTTTAAGTTGGCGTTATCTTTCTATCATATGGAGAGAGTGATGACTATAACGGAGGGAAGCAAAGCAATTGATTATATTCAACCTGTCATATGCAGGACTAAGAATTAAATGTTTTTGGGATGCAATAACTAATGCCCAATTGCTTATACGAGGATGTGTTTCCATTAAAGAACTTGTAGCTGCTGTTTAAGGATTCTTGACTTCGTTCCAAATTCTTTGCTTCATTCTTCTTTTAAATTTCCCTTGCTTGCTCGGTATTATTTGTGGCATCTGTTCCATTTATCACCTTCGTATTCCTCGGTGATCAATCATGCTAGTTGAAGTAACGCAAAATATTGCCATGATTCCTGTACTGTTTTTGTTGTCTTCCACACCAGGCTAGGTAAATTAGAATCTGAATAGAAAATCTGGAGGATTGTTTGACCGGACTAGTGCAAATAAGAATAGGTTTTCTTGATTTTTTATTGTTGTTATATTTACTATCATGATATCAGCGAATGAGATTTTTTCTTTCCTTTTTATTTAAAGTTACCTATTATAGTTAATCATTCTGTGGGGCATAACTCTATTTGGGTTATCATACAGTGAGGTTCTTGGTCAAATTTTTTAGCTATGGTTTGAAACAGTTTGTGGTGGTTATCTATTGATTGTTTATTCTTAACAGTTGGACTGGCGAGACTTCTATTCCCCATGGAAGCAAAAGTTGCAATGGATATTGCTCTCGTTGATGGCACTTCTGAGCTTCCTTTAGGCATCAATGCTATGAATTTGGGGGATGCCCAGAGAACAACTGTAGACTTAACTCAGGCACCTTTCAAGATCCAAGAGGAGTATCTAGCTAGGATTAAAGCACTCTCTAGAAGAGGTAATGATGCCTCCCATCTATATGCACCTGTATGATCATATTTTTTGTTCTGCTTCTAACACCAAGCACTTAGGGTCAATCTGCCCTTGCAAAAACTCACCTTGATCGACAAGTTTAATACACTGATGTGTCCTTTCATATTGGAACTTTACCGGATTTGTACATAAGAAATATATTTCCCAGATGTTTGATTTGAAAGTGATGTCTGAAATAGGAAGAGAGTATCATGTCAATAATCTGGTGTTTCTTAAAAACTTTTACTTGATGAAAACTCTTCATTAGGAATCAGTTTCTCCCTTCAATGCTGTGGTTTTCTAATCTCCTCTCCCCCACCCAACCAACTCAAAAGAATTGCACCCTATATTTACACTTTTTTTTTTTTCGCAAGGCAGATACATGCCACTTCTGCACAATGTCAGAGCACATCATCTTTGAATTTTTGTTTTCTTCTTTTCTAAGGTGAATTTCATTACGAAGTTATATCTTTGGATCTCTAAAGTATATGCAAGCTTACCATTTTTTGTGTTTAGAATATTAAAAAAATTGCTTCACTTAAATCAGATTTGACACTTTTTTTTTTTAGTATATGCCTGATTTTCTCTCCCTTGTTTAATCATGAGCAGTGGAACTTGGAAAACGCTTCTTCCCTCGTTGCTCTGAAATCCTTAATAAGATAATGGATGCTGATGATATATCAGAACTGGCATGCTTGGAGAACGACAATCCAGAGGATCAACTATTGAAGAAACGAAGGTACATAGAACTCCAAGAAGTTATAAAGAAGGCGTTCGATGAAGATAAGGAGGAGTTTGATAGGGCTGTCATGTCCTCTTCAGCATCTACATCCTCGGGGGTTGGCAAGGCCTAATAATGGTAAGCTTTTACCATCAGGAAATGAATAATTTTAAAACAGTTGTAAACCGATCGTGTTATCCATTATAGTTATTTGGTTTTCATGTCATTTTTTTTTTTAATTTTCTTTGTACCATATAGTTAATAGCCAAAACGGTGACATTGACTTTGCCCCTACTTATCAAAATTAAGGGACCCCCTTCGGTGAAAATCATAATGGTTCCTAGTTTTTCTAATTTTTACACAACAAAAAGTCACTCCTTCATAATTACTTCCATATAAAACAAACTGTCCGATCAAAAACTACAACAAACTGATAGGCAAGCTGCAGCAGCATGAACTCAACCTAAGGTATTTATGTTATAAGAGGACTAAGCTGTTCAATTCTAGTATGGCTGTAACACTTTTTACATCACAAACGAGCACACCACCTTAGAAAAAGTGAATAGAAACTATGTACACTCGCCATAACGATGATATCTTCAGTATGAGTGAGTAGAAATTCTTTCCACTGCAACTTCAACTTCTTGTGAGACAGAACCAAACCAAAGACCCTCTTTTAGCCTCAGCCTTCATTACAATGAGGAGAATTAGAGCAGATAAATACACACCAAGACAGTACATTTGATTCAAGGAAGCGCCCTAACACAACCAGCTTGCTCCACCAGTCTACCTGCAATTCCACCCCAATCATCTGGCTTGACAATCAAATCCTCCAATTCAGAATAGAATTTAGAGTCATTTACAGCTAACTCTTCATCTACAATCCAATTGTCCTCCAGTAGTTTCTCTGACATGACATCATAAACAGAGGAGATATTAGGGGCGCTGCTACTTCTTCTAGACATCACATTGATATTCTGGTCCTCAAGACTGCATAATGCATCATCTATGGAAGCTGGGATATCCATATCCACAGCCTCCTCTTCCAGGATTTCAGAGAGTCCAGATAGAGTTGTCACCAAGCCCCCCGGAACTTGGTTTCTGGAATTAATTCTATGACTTTTGTCAATGGGCTTTTCACGCACATGGGATGCTTGCAATCTGCGTCTCGTAACAAACTCTCCTCCATCCAGCTCTCTCCTTTGCTGCTTTGTCTTCTGGATCAATTGCTGAACAAAGCTCGGACTTTTGGTTACTTTGGTGAGGAAAAAGAGCATCTGTTGTATCCTACACTCTGCACCTCGAATACGATTTTCAACAGCACCTAACTGATTCTGAGAGTCCTCCTGTTTCTGTCTCAGGTTCAGGATTTCCACTTTCAATACATTTTGATCGTCCTTAAGACTCTCGAGTTCATCCTCCAACCCGGGTTTCATCGGATTGACACCTACCGCCCCTTCTTCTTGTTGCTGCTTGTTTAACCTACTTCTTCTTTTGATGCTCTTGAGCAAATGCTTCTTCCCTCTTTGAAATCCTTCGTTTGCAAACTTCCAGTTATCTGTATCAATCTTCTTGAAACCCTGCACGCATTTTACACCACAAAACCCCCATCAACAAAACAGCCAATGGTAAAATGTTCAAACCATATTAATTCAATAGAAATTTGTATTGGGCCTGAAACCGAAGGATCATGCAAATCTATGTATATAAGATAAAACCCACATATAAGGCATGCAACTTTTAGCAACTTCTGATAAAAAAAAATAATTATATTTGCAATTTGGTCGGGTAGCCATGTGGCAAAATTTGATTTCGAAGAAAAGACATCTCAACCAGTCAGACTGAGAACTTGGATGAACAAAGAAATTGGGAATTGTTAGCTGTGTAATGTACTCACGTAAGTGTTGAGCTGGCGAATGAAGCTGGAGAAGTTTCTGTGCTTGAAATACCTTGGGAGCAGGTCTTGTGCGAAGACATGCTCGTCCCACACGGTGAAGCTGTCCCGGGTCTCGCTCCACGACACCACCGTATCGGTATCCGGGTCTTCCACCATCTCGAATATCTTCTTCAGAAACGGTGGTGGACCCGGCGCGTGCAGCCCCTCCATCGGCTTTGGCACCGCCGCCGACGAAGATGACGACGAAGGCCCATTACCACCTCCGTCACCGTCAAAACTCGCTACGTCCCGGTTCTCGTCTTCCTCTTCTTCTTTTTTATAGACCACCTTGATGTCGTCCACTTGCGAGGTCTTTGTTGTAGTCGGTGGAGCGTTGTCGTTTATTTCATGGACCGGTGTCCTTATTGCGGTGGAGGAAGACGAATAAGACGACCCACCGTGAGGTGCACCGCCGGAATTAGGAGGAATGTCATCAGAAGGCGTCGTTCTTGTTTCTTCTTCTTCTTCTTCTGGTTTTACATGGACTAGTTCTTTCATTGGCAAAGATGAGAAAGTACGACAACCTTTAGTTTCAGTGACCATATTGTTATTCTTCAATCTGCTGGGAAATATCAGACGATTTTTAAGAACAGTGAAGACTGCCAAAAATTGGCGCTTAGCTGAGAGGGAAAGAGAGAGTTATCTTTAGTTTATTGCGCACCGACTGCCACTGGGTGTGTGTGTTTGTATGGGAGCGTGCTGTTTTTGGGGAACGTAGGTGAATCGCCACGTTTCACTGCTTTTATAATTGTTGCCATTTGTAGCTACTATCTGGGCTGTACCTCTTCTCCCCACCTATTCCAGCTCCTCCATTTTCTTTTTCTTCATTTAACTCCCTCAATTTTCTTGAAACTCGTGAATGACACTGGTACAATCTTTTTTTTACAATTTTTTTTTTTATCTCCTTTTTTTTCTTTTTCCTTTTCTTTTTCTCTACATCCGTGTAGCGTTTGCAGCTCAAACATCTAAGGACATTACAAACTGATGTTATTTTAGAGGAAATTTTTATTTATCATCCTCACATATCACATTATATTTTTTTATTTTTTTATTTTTTTTTCTTATCAAATATGTAGTATATGGATGATGAGTATAATAATTTAATTAGTTTAAAAAGAAAAAAAATGATGTATGATGTGTGAGGATGATAAGCAGCAAAATTCTATTTTAAGAGTAATGTTAGATGTAATATTAGGATGTGCAAAACTCACACATTATTTTTGAAAAAGAGTGGATCTATTATTAAAAACAAAATTATGTAGATATTATATTTATTCATTTTTAAAAAAAATAATGCGTAAGGCTTACACACCTTAAAATTCCAACTATCATTTCTCTTATTTTAAATAGAGATTAGTTATTTAAAATGAAAATCATCATATTGATTTTTTGTAAAATATAATATAAAAGAGACTATTAGAGACATAAAAGGACCCCACAAACTGACGTGACACGGTGCTAGTGTATCATTTCAATCCTTTTTTTTTTCCTCATTTTTCTCCCATCTCCTTCTCTCTCGTGCCCCTCCCCTCCTCCCCCTTCTCACACCCTTTCCTAAACCCTCGCCCCTCACTGACATCCCCTCACCAACGTTGACGCTGTACCTTCCTCGCCCCTCACTACAATCCAACCATCTTTTTTATCTCGTCACTAATGTCAAAACATCAGCATCGATGTATCTCACTGACAAATACATGATCTCTCTCTCTAGACAGAGGGGGTGGGGAACAGGTGTGGGGGGAGTGGAAGGGGAAAAAAAACTTAACTAGCGTGGTACACTAATAATGTGTCATGTTAGATTGTGGGATATTTTTGTGTCTTTAGTATTTTCTATTATAAAATAATTATATGAATCCTCAATCATAAACTATACACATACAACTTTGCTTTTTTACAACTTTATTTTAAAATATGGACAACAATATAAAATTTAGGAAAAAGTTTTGCCACCATCCTTACACACCACACATCACACTTATTTTTATTTTTTAAAATTTTTTGAATTTATTTTTTGTTTTATTCTTCATAAACTAATTGAGTTATTCTAGTCATTATATATATACCATTCATTTGATAAGAGAAATGTGTAGTATATAGTGCGAGAATGATGAGATAAAAACCCTTAGATATTTTTTTTAAATTATTTTTAAACAAAAAACCCTTAGATATTTATGAGTAAGTTGTCTTCTTTGATTCTTAAGTAATGGAAAGTTTCGTCGTTCAGTCTTTTTTACGAAATAACCCCAGTAGTATGAGTTATTGGAAAATAGGACTCCCATCATGAATTGCTATCAACTTTAATAAACAAAAAATACGTGGTCAAATCACTGGCTGTCATACGTGGACTTTGTATTTTCTTAAAAGATGATATTTTTTTATTTAAAAAATAAATTATTTCTAAAAAATTGAAAATTAAAAATTATAAAACAAAATAATAAAAAAACCTTGAGCGGCGCCAAACTAGCCAAAATCTGCCTTATTTAGGATGTGGACAAGCATAGAACCTTTTATATTAATTATATATACGAGCTTATAACCTACATAATGTGTGAACTGTTAGTTATGCTAGATTTATAGATATATATTTAGATATTCGTATGTTGTACTATCTCTATTTCATTCACCATCAATACACATTTTTTCTGCACTTTATATATCATCCATTATCGTTCTTCTTCTATGTCGCACAACTATGTCATCACTTATATTGTCACTACTTTATTTACCATCACGACGCATTCTTCATTCACTTCTTATATCATTTATAATCATTTATCTTGTACGACGTGCTAGTCTAGTATTTTCCATTTTTAATTTTACTGAAAGAATAGAAATAATCACAAACTTAAAATTATTAAAACTATCACAAACTATTAATTTTCATCCTAATCTAGCTAGATATGTTTTTCTGAATTAAATACATGAGACTTTGTTGGTTTGTTTTTTACATGTGAGCCTCCATAATCCACATGCTTGACAAGTACGAAAAAATGAAAATTGGGATGATGGCCAAGCGACCAGAATTCATGGCATGTAGTTTCTTTTTTTGGAAAACAATCATGGGATGGAAAAACAAAATCGCATGGATAGCATATAAATAGGATTAATAGTGTTATAAATAGTGTTATAAATCTATCGTAAGTCTATCCAAACTGCTTGCCAATGCACTAGAAGCAAAAAGGGTTCAGTGCCTAGAGGGAAAAATAGATATCCAAACTGCTTGCCAATGCACTAGAAGCAAAAAGGGTTCAGTGCCTAGAGGGAAAAATAGATTCACTTGAGCGAAAAGCCATGCAATAGACTCACCGAGAGGAATGAGAGAATGCGACGAAACTGGTGGCTAGACTAGGGCTACTACAGTGAAGGCTTTTGTGTAGCAGAAAATAATTTAGGATTCGTTAGGCTCAAGAATGGTGGAAAAAAGAGAGACGAATTGGCCTAGTCTTACCGAGAAAAGATTGGAGTGCGATGGTGGTGACTGGGCCGGAACTTTCTGGGTTGCTCAAATGGTCTTCCGACTCTCCCTGTGATGTTCGATGGCGAAGCAGGAACAAATCCCACAAAATTAAATCACTATCATAGATGAAAAATTGACCGAGTAGAGAGAAAGGGCTAACTCCCATTGTGGAGGAAGGGAAAACTCACCTTTGATTTTTGGAAATAGGGACTATATTTTGAGGACTGGATGGAACGCAAGTTCTCGTAGCTTGCTTGAACAACAAGAAAGAAGTGATGATCAAGAGAATTTTGTCTGCATGGCTTCCGGATAGTTTTGTCGTGGGCGTCTGAAAAGTCAGAAATTGGGTCCATTTATATCAGTGAAGCATGAAATGTTGCAAGTAAGGAAAAATTGCGATGCTTTAAGTTTTGGACAAAATGTCATTGCGATGCTTCAAGTTTTTGTTGAAACGTTGCAAAGAAATCAACACAGTTATTCACTGAAATAATATATGGTTGTAATAGTTGGAATGCTTATCTCTAAGTGCAAATAATCGATTTCGGCGGTTTGTTGTCACTACAGTTGATGTTTGGGAGTGGGGGAACTACCAATTAATGCTGTCTAAATGCCAAGTCATCGATTAATACGGTGGGGGTTGTAGTCCAACCGTTGAGTTTTACTTTCCGATGTCCTCTATTGCAGATGAAGTGCATGAGGGTGGTGAAGTGCGGGGACGTATCGGGGCTGAGAGCACATAACTTACTCTGTTTTTTGTGTAGGAAATAGGGGCCTTCCGTGAGGTTGAGGGTGTTGTTCTCGGACGTGTAGGGAGCTGTGAAAGGGCAAGGGTGGTGGTGGTGGTTTATTGGGCGGCTCCTACGGCAGCGTGGGCTACCAGTGCTGGGTTCCGTTTCATGCTTGGCTCGTCTGTGGCAGTGGCTAGGAGGCTGCACGGTGGGCTCGTCCATTCGGGTTGAAGTTGACGGCTACCTCGTCTGCTTCGACATTGTGTGTCAAGGATGGACTCCTTTGTTACCGGTGAAGTACATGAGGGGGTGAAGTGTGCGGAAGTATCAGGACTAAGAGCACATAACTTACTCTGTTTTTGGTGCAGAAAACAGTGGCCTCCATGTCACAACGACCACTATTCTTCCGGAGAACCCAACCTTTTTTCCATGAGAAATTCGCGTTTTACGAAATCTTTTGAAAGTCATTAGAATGGCATCTTCTAAGAGGAGTACGATTGGATTACCTATAAAAATAAATCCAAGAGTGATTGACTACAGACCTTGACCATAATTGTTGAACAGATAGATAATGTTTCCTGCATTAAAAAATACACAAATATATTTTGACAGTGCAAATAAGTTCCACAGATCACGGCTAAACTACAATCTGGAAGCATAATTTATCGGCTTGCATCGTGTTCTTTGCTCTTATTCTTAAACCAATGCCAAATCAAATTACAATACAAAACCAAAGTTCTCTGCTTTCTGACTTGAAGATAAATTGCGCTGTAACATATTACTTGGTGTGATCAGGATGTTTATTTTTAATGCTCTTATAAATCATCATTGTTTTCTTCTAAAAACATTACGCTTCAAACTTTCAACAACTTCGTGTTTGAAAGTTTGGTCTTTTAGATTTTCCTTCACACGGCTCCCAAATTCTTAAAAGTAAGCCTTTCATCATTTCGAATGTCAGGATCTTACTGAGCCATTCACATCCTTGTTCTTTAGTTCTCTCTCAATATTTTTTTTTCCTCTTAGTTCGTCAACTTCATTCATCAATTTCCAAAAATACGGGATGAAAGCCAATGCTTGATGCAGATAAGCCGAATATTGTGGACAGAATGCCAAGTCATTAATTAAAACTTGGCTTTTATATAATTAAATAAATATATATGGATTAGGGGTTCGAACCGGTTTTCCTATTTAGATACCAGACCTTATGTCATTTAGCAAAGGATCTTGGTAATTTAAGAACTTAATTTAAATAGGCCAGGGTGGATTGAGTAATAATCTGCCCGTAATATACTGTCTTGCTCATCCCTTTCATATGTGTAGCAACTCAACTTTTTGTAACCCTAATTTTTTCTTCAACCTGCAGGCTGTAGCCCCTTTCAACTTTCTTCTTTCTTCTTTCTTCTCTCTTTCTAATGCTATCTTCTTCTTTAGTTCTTCTTTCTTCCTTCCATTCCTTTGTATTTTCATGCCTATATCAACCATGTTGCGCCCCCGAAGGGCGCACCTTCAACACTCTTACGACGAGATTTTGCTCTACATATATATCCTTGTCGCGTCACTGCCACCATGTCGTCAACGACATAAACGAGCCACTATCAATAGCTACAAATATACATCTCCTTCCTTATCTCTCATCACCATAGAGGATTTGGTTGACTTGTGTTGTGGATCAACTGCCTATTTAGGGCAAGTATGTGGCCTACTTCCAATCAAATATTGAACAACAATAGTCTCGTTTGGATAGTGAGATGAGATGAGATAGTTTTAAATAAAAGTTAAATAAAATATTATTAAAATATTATTTTTAATATTATTATTATTTTAGAATTTGAAAAAGTTGAATTGTTTATTATATTTTGTATAAAAAATTGAAAAAATTACAATGATAAGATGAAATGAAATCGTTTCATCCAAACGAGGCCCAAGTACCATCACCCTTGTCCCACGCCTGCATGTCACCTAAAAGCATTATGTGAAATTTGACTCATCGAAAAGATCATAAGCGTTTTCATCCCATCTTAAACAAACAAATTAAAGATAAACCGGTTTCGTTTTAATATACTTAGATTAATCATGCTTTGCCCCCATGGTCCTTAATTATGGCATTCTTCCAACACAAGAAATCCTTTCTGGTTGAGAATTTCTAGTTACTTTGTTTTAGAACTAAAGTAGAAATTAGAATGTGGGGGTAAAACAGTTTATTGAATAGAAGTATACCAATTTAAAGATCCAACCCATCAACAAACATTGTATATCAATATTCAATATGTGATATTACAATATACCTCAATAAATCTCAACCATTCGGCTCAAATCTCATTCTTCTAGATTAATTGATTGACACGTGGCATTTGTTACATGACAACTACGCTAATAACCAATCTAACCGGAGTTGACGAAAAGAAGTCATTGGAGATCCAGGAAATTTTTACAAGCAAGTGAAAATCCAAGAATTACTTTTATTTTTAAAATATTTACCAACAAAATTCTGACTAGGCCACCTCCTGTAACTGTTTGCCATTATACCAAAGAAAGTTAGTTGCAAGGTTCCGCCATGCTATTTACCACATTTCAAAAATTCTATGTGTAATCACTTTTGCATACTCCTTGCACACTTCACTAGCTAATGTGATTGGTTACGTCCCTTTTTTTACTATAAAATAACTAATTTGGTCAATCACAACAGTGGACGCAAAAGTGACTGTATGTAGCAGAACTAATAGAGCTACTTTCAAGGGCATTTCATTGGCTGCCAAAGTTAGGAACGAAACATGTACATCAGGATGGACACCAAATAAGAAAGTAATAAAAAAAAAACTGACTATAATCATAGTATTTTGCATTCCTGATATAAAACCCAGATCGCACACAAGACCTCAAACCAGCCTTTCCAACCAAAGCACGGATCAGACATTTAAGACCTACCTACAATAGGTGTAATTGAGTTTAGAAAGCAACCTAATTCATTCCAAGGAGAATCACAATTTCAAAAACTATAGGAAGAGCCCGGGATTAGTTGCGGACGCTGTTCCTGGGCACCCAGTGCCAATAAAAAAAAAAACTA
Source organism: Pterocarya stenoptera (assembly GCA_003123785.1). Classification (NCBI taxonomy): domain Eukaryota; kingdom Viridiplantae; phylum Streptophyta; class Magnoliopsida; order Fagales; family Juglandaceae; genus Pterocarya; species Pterocarya stenoptera. Next base: position 46,062 of record QEOT01000535.1, read on the forward strand.
TAGGAAGATAAGACTTGCCAAGTATTTTATGGTATGGGAACATTGTAAGAAAGATGAAAATAAGGGGAGTCATTGCTCATTTGCAAGTGCAACAGCAAGCCAGTTTGAAACCGATGATTGAATCTCTATGCAGTTGACTGGATTTGAAGATAAAGGAGTAATTGCAACCTGTTGTGCCAAAAGGCAACCTCAGAATCAGCAATCAAGGACAAGAGATGGGCAGAGAGATGACAGACAAAGAGAATTTAACTCACAAAGCCATCTTCAAGTGCTTTGTAATCCAGATCTTCATCTGCATTTTCCTGATCCTTGTCTCCTAGCTGCGAATGTGGAAATAACAATGCTCGTCAAAGATGTTTCTTGAAATAATCCAAAGTTGCAGGGAGAAAAATAGAATAAATTAGCAATGTAGGGCTATCGATTCAACAACAAATTATAAGGACAGCTCAACCCCCCCCCCCCCAAAAAAATAAAAAATAAAAAAAAATGGGGAAGGGTCATAAACAGAGGGTTTTGCCCATTAGTTCAAAGATGGGAGTTAGTTCGAACCTCTAAACGGAAGTATTTCTTCACAGTTTCTTGGGAACTAAATTTTCGTGCAACTCCAACTGATTCAATCTCCACATTTTTCTGATGAATGTTCAGGCGACGTGCTGCACCCTAATAATATCATAGAGCACATACATTTTAAGAATGGCAACTGAGAAATAGCAATATCTACTCAATCATGAGACTAACACGGTGGCATTATGGTATCAAACACAGAACTCACAGCAGCAGAGGCATCTCGGCTGAGCTGTGCCAACTTCATACCAAGGCTTTGCTGATTGGACATGAAATGGCCAGCAGAGGGATGCCTGTTTGCTGATACAGCATGCCAGCTCAGAGAGGACCTCCATAGACTCTGCTTTGTCACCTTGAAGCCCTGTCATACAAAAAGTATAGCCTAAAAACATGAAACACAACTGCAACTAAAAACCACTTGAGTATGACTCAAGCAAACTGTGATGATTAATGGAAGTTCTTATGATACAAAATGGAAGGACTCCAGTCCACTGGACATTCTGGCTAAAATTTCACAAAAATGTGATCCATCACATAATGAAAGGGCATTTGACAGGACAATCTATGCCTAATAAAGCGTACTTAAACATCCACGATAATGCAAAAAGGCATCCACGTATTTTTAATTCAAGCATACTTCATCAATTTCATCTGGTGCCTAGCAGTTACCACCGCAATGTTTTAAATCCACATTCCTCATTTATATGATAGCGAAATAAAACAAAACAATTCACATCATCTCCCATCACACTTAAGATCATGAAAGTTTATTATCCTTCAAGGGGATCAATCTCAATTGCAGGCACATGCCTTTTTTGGCTGCCCAACTCACTGATCTGGCAAGAAATATGACTTTGATTTTCTTACAAAGAGGGAGAATTGCTACCCATACAAACTCAGGAATCGAAAAAAAAAAAAGGTGAAATATGCCATGGAATAGCATTTCATTTTCTTAGAATTTTCCTTTTGGACTCTTTTTTTTCATAAGTAATATAAAATTATAATTTTCCCTTTGGACTCTTACTATCTGATGACTAAAAGATATTAATAAACATCCGGAAGATCCTTCATATAAATATTCTAATGTTCTTGTTATACCGTGGACAGATGGATGCAAATAAGTAATTTTTTATATAAAGAGGATCATTAGACTCGTTTAGATATCTAATTCTCAGTAACAAGACCTCCCTATATTGCAAATTTACAATGCTCACACACAATCCAAAAACACAGCAATTGGAGAAGCAAACCTTGTTCATCAAAGGACAACTGGGAATCTGAATATTCAGCAAGAAACTTTTGGGGAAAGTTCCTCTCTCAATATCTCTTACAGCTGCATGTATTAATGGCAAACAAACGATGACAGCATCCTTCAAATCACTTTCACAGCTCATGTCTTTCTTCCTGAATGGAACTTTGACATATAATATACTCGATGGAAGTGGAGGGTAAACAAATACCAAAAAAATAAGCGGAACCAATAAGGAACAAGGCACCAAAGTTGCAATTACCAGTTCAATGATATACAAAGGGATGGTACACCACAAATCAGGGCCTCCCTAGCTCCAGCAACAGCCCCAGAGTAAAACCTAAACTCATGGGAACCCAACCAACATCAGCGCAAAAAGAAATATAATTCGACAGGAAACCCATACGACCAACATTGTTAGCTGAATAACTTTTCAGCAATAAATCTGACCTTCAAAAAAAATAAGAACAAATTACTCACATGTTGTTACCACAACTTGATCCCCTGTTTACTCCACTAACGACCTGTATGTATACATTAATAAAATATTTAAGGGAATATTGGTGCTCAAAAATTAACGAGTCTCAAAAAATAACATCGTCTTAACTGCATACCAAAACAGGCTTTGACCAAGAAAACAAGGCCCCGGATAAAGCTAGAGACACACAATCCGCAGGAGTGCCTGATCATAAACATAAAATGCGCTCAAAGACAAGCGGCATTGTAAAATGAATAAAAATAAGCATAAATCTGAACGCCGAGCTACCAGAAACTTCATAAGCAGTGGCGCCGCTAATTTCAACGGAACACGCAGTAAGCGTCTCCCGAATCGTCACCGAATGACCGGACATCGACCCATTCCTGCAAAGAGCCAAATTCAAATTACTCAAATCGTCGTGGTAAGTACATTTGATTCCATTTTATATTAAACAGAACAGGAAATTTATCTGACCAAATTGTGAGGAAGCGAAGAAATGGATTGAATTCAACCCAAGAACAAATAACAGTAACAAGTTTTGCAGGAGAAAATAAAATTAAAAAAAAAAAGGTAAAAAATCAAATCGGAAGCTTCTACTTTCCCACACTTTCTCAGAAAACAAACGGAGGGATCATAACGTATAACAGAGAGCAAAATGGCTTTTAAGGAACAGACGATTGAGGAGCGCAGACGTGAACATCGAAACGACCGTCGCAAACCAGAGCTTCAACGAGGAATGTGAGACCCGGAGATTGTATGCCTTCCTCATTGGTCACCAACACCACCGGCTTAAAGCAATCGTTTTCCGTTTTCGACACTTGCAGCACCTGCACACGGTGAAGTAGCCGAAGAAGAAGAAGCAGAAGGAGCTTCGTTTGGTTCGTGGATTTTGTTAGAGTGGCCCTCAACGGAGTTGTTTTTTCTGGTGATGAGAACTTGCTGAATATTAGAGATCAGAGACGGAGGCATGAAGTTGTTCTTCACAGAGGTCGCCATTTGAGACGGACACAGATGATGAGAGCAATTGCTCCAGTGTTCTTCATAAAAATACCCCAACGGCAACGAGTGTAATTTTAATTCCTAATTTCTTTCTGAGAAATTAAACTTTAAAATATTATTAATAACCACAGTTTTCCTCCCAGTTGAATTAGAGTAAAAAAAATTTCAAATTCATTCAAAAAATGGCACGTATCTCTTTATAAATACAGGATCTACAATAAATAATTTTATAATCACGTTAGTTTGTAAGTATATTTTTATATAATTATTTCATGTCTAAAATATTTTCCTAGTCAATTTTTTAAGTTAAGACTTTTAGAAAAAAGTGTGCCTCAATAAACACTTATCTAGTACGAGGCTTCCTCCAAATTGGAAAACTTTGCCATTCATGCATTGGTCTAGTCTTTATATTTCAAGGGACTCGAGTTTTTTTTTTTTTTTCCAAATTGAATTGGAGGAAAAGTCTTTCAATCCATTTACAAAATTGGCATTTACCAAAAGATTAATCAAATTGTCGATAGCTTAACAAAATCACGAGTTTAGGATTTAGGGAGAGTCTCGTACTTTTTATAATTAGAACGAATTACCAGGAACGACGAGAAATGTTTTAGTAATAGACAAAATCAGTATCTCTTATTTACGTTGTAAATAAGTCCATATTCAGTTTTGTAATAAATCTTAGTGCAAAAGTGTACTACTTAAAATATTGTAACTACAATTTTCCTCCGCTACAAATAAGATTTTAAATAAACATCTTTCATTAAAAGAAGAAGCATATATTTTTTTAATGAAGAAACACCTGACAATTTTTTTAGTTAGAATTTCTCTTATTTAGATTTTAAAATTTATATAAATGTCTTTCATTCAAAACAAAATTAATATAAAGTTAAAAGGAAATTATTGTGCATTTGAAGTTTCAAATTCTTAGACTATACTGAATGATGTTGCTTGATAATATTATTAAACTTAATTTCGTAAGAGCACTAGCGCTCAATGATTCCCATCTATTTCGCTGTAACATGACCTCTAACATATGTGCCCGTGAAATTGTGTTTTTTATTTCTGTTTTCGGCAGCTAAATTGTGAATGGAAAAATATATTGACCATTATGAGATAAATTTTTAAATGACAAGTCAGTGCTTAAACACAACACTCGCTGTATCGTCTATTACAATTATAAAAATTATAAAATACAAACATTTTCTTATGCAATCTAATGCGGCAAGCTTCTATATCGATGTTATTTTTATTGTGTTTATAAATAGAATTTTTAATTAGTTTTTATCCTATAGAAAGGGATGAGCCTATGTAAGTTTAGATGTGTGAAGACACGTTATGTAAGATATAAAGATGAAAAGTGAGGATAAGCATTGCTGTGTTAACATCATTAACTTTGACTGGGAAGAATAATTTTGAATAAAATTCAAACAAGTTTGAATGTAGCTGAAAATTTTTTCAAAGACCATGTTGATGAATGAATCAATGATGTCGCTTTTCTACTTTTTCTTTTAGCTTTATAAAGTTTAGGGCAACGATCAGTCTTCTCCATGATAATAGCACTATAGCAGTGTAGGCAAATGCTCAATAAGGTCGGCCCCACATATACCACAGAGAGTCCCACATCGGGCAAACTTCTAACCCAATCCAATGCCTTTTCCAAAACCTAAAGCAAGTGGCAAGAGCTCTTCCTACATGGTATATTACGTATAAAAGAGATCATACATAATTCCTTCACATGAATTGCAAGCATTCAAAAGGCTGACAGATAAATAATTCAACTCAATACCTACAACCATATGCCGCAAATAATACTCAATTTAAGTTACCCGGGATGGAGACAACATCAACATGGGTGCTTTTCCTGGTCTTCATCAGATCCAAGAGTACTTGGATCATTTGCAAGCAACAGCCAACTGAAAATCATGTTCACAGAAATGAATCAGGAATATTAATACTGCTTTGAGGAGACTTAGACTCGTTTGGTTACATAAATTAGGTCAGATGAGATGAAAGTTAAATAAATTATTGTTAGAATATAATTTTTTTTATTTTTTTATTTTTTGGAATTTGAAAAAATTTAATTGTTTATTGTATTTTGTATAGAAATTTAAAAAAGTTGTAATGATTAGATGAGATGAGATGAGTTGAGATGGTTTGTGAAACCAAACGAGGCTAGTTCGGTTGAGCACTGCACTCATACAAACGGCATCCTGCAGCATTAATACGCTCCAGTTTCAAAATTCACCTCCCGTAAATTTGAGCATTGGATCTTCAATCCAAAAACCTCATGAACTTGCCAAAAATTGAACCTATGTAAGAAGCTTTTGTTTATTAAAGAATGTTAAGCAAAGTAACAAATCGAGTAAGATTTCATATTAGAATAATGATATATACAAGCCCCAAATGTACAAGCCTCATGCTTGTGCATTTGGGGCTTCTCCCTAGCATTACTCTTCATATTAATCTGACATGCACCCTTAATATGCAGACGAGCTGCAAATTTCATTAGAAAAAGTAACCTGAACAGGTAGTCGCAAATTGCTGAACCATGAAAAGAAGAAAAACACTGCAATGGCTAGGCAACTAAAAGGTTGCTTCATTATCAAGATCCCATCACAAGTTGGCAGGTAGATAATTCAAGAGAATAGATTGCAAGGATGAAGAAGGTGGATATTTCTATAAAACAATTGCTGCAATAATCTTCTTTCACGTTAATGGCAATAATAAACTTAGAATTAAAGGGATGCAATGTAACTACTGAAAAGAAGCTAACCAAGGCAATTACCAGGAGCTCAGTTTTAAGACCACAGTCACATGTAACTGGCTTCTCAATAAATCAGTACATAAAATCTCAACGTAGAAAACCCATCTGGAGTCCCTTCAAAGCAAAGATCTCAAGTGATCATAATCATGGACCTCATATTCACAATGCAGCCATCATAATCAATCTACATTTGAAATTTCAAAAAAGAATCCCTAGTTAGTTTTTCCCTGTTAATAACAAAAGCAATTGAAAGCATAAAAACATCAATGAAAATGCAAACTGCACCTGATTCTGAAAGCAAGCTGCACGAATACAACATTGTGCCACTGAATGACAGAAGAGTGCTTTACTTTTTTTTTATTGGTAATAAATCTTTGCTTTACTTAAGCCGATCACACATCGGAGCCACAGTCCCAACCAACATGGATTTTACTCTTTACAGCTTAGTCTTACTACCATCGCAAGACAAGAAGTCAAGAATTTTTGAAGCTTTTGCCAAATCATTTTGGGAACTTCTAGTTGTAATACTATTAGTGTCCTTACCAACCTCGGTATTGAGACTGAGAGAACTAACAGACTGATTCATTTTCATTTTCATTTTTGATTCATACTTTGCTGCAAATAGTGTCAATGAGAGTGCCTTCCGGGCTGAGTTTGGTGCATCTTTATAATTCACAGAAGCTAAGGTGTCTGAAGATTGACTTGAAGCAATTACAGAAGCTAACAGCCTTGATGAGATTGAATTTGAGTTTTGATATTTGCTACATGCAGCTTGTCCCTCTATAACAGCTCTATCAATAACAGTATCGCAACCAGAAGGACTGATGGCCTTTCTCTGACCAGTAGAATCTTGTTTCAGTAAATTCAAACTGTCCAACAACGTTAGTTTGGAAGCACTGTCCCCATTTGAATGCATCCTAGCCATGTTTTTACCAACAGAATCATCCAATGGAGCTTTTCCAAATGAGAGAAAGTTTATTCCCTTTGGTACCCCACTCAGTGAAGTTCTATTTGGAATCTCAGCCACTTTTTGAAATGTGTCTGATGCACTCGAGATTGCCAGATTCCCAACTTTGGCTCTCCCATTGCTACTTGGAGAGAAGCTTCCTTGTGTATTGACCACTGGAGATTTCTCAGCAGTGAGGAGGCGGCTGATTCCTTTGGGTGCAACTGCAGATGGTTTCACAAGAGTCTTCACATTTGTGGGAGGAATTGCCCCTGTGGAGTTGGAGATGGCATCATTCTGCACCGAGCTACTAATGTTCAGTTGCTTCTTAATATTTTTCTTAGTCAGTGAGGATGGAGCCTTCAACTCAAGCTTGCAATAATTCGAAGGAGCTGTGGAATCTTCCTTGGTTGGTATCTGAAATGAGAGTAGCCAATGAAAAAGCAACTCAACTTCTTGAGCATTAATCTCAATTACTGGGAGTAAATATTCAATTATTCACTTGTTATTTATTTTTTTTGTTTGGTAGAGAAAATAGTAGTTACGCACATGTTACACTTCAATGTAGTCTCAAACAATCAGGCTACAGTATTTCAAAACATTTAAGGAAGAATTGCGTTCATTCCCTCAAGCTCTCATTCCTTTTGTAATTTGACCACCAAGCAACAGAAGTTGTCACTTGGCCCCCCAATTAGAAACATAAGTTGTAAATTACCCCTTCTTTTAAGGTTCAACAACTAATATTGTACTACGTCATCTATCTGTTAAGATTGTACCATGTCATCCACTTTTCGTCCATTTGAATGGTTAGAACTTAAAGACGATGTATGTTGCACTCTAATTGGATGGTGGCTGTGTCAATTGGTGATCAACTAACAAAAGGAGTGGTAGCTTGAGAGGGTAAAGTGTAATTTTCCCAAATATTAAATAAACCCAAAAGCGTAGTACCTTGTGTGAAAACATACAAGCATCACCTCTGCTGCAGAAACCTTTCACATAATTGTCACAGGGATACTTTGAGAGCTGATGATCAAATGGACAGTCATCTCCTTTCATACATGAGTGGCGCGCAAAATAACTGCAGGGCTGCAACAAGAACGGAGGAGAGAGAGAGAGAGTCTGTTAGGCCTTCAAGAGAAGTGACTGAGGGAGCAGCACAAAATTGTGTTATTACATATATCCTCGAACTACAATCAAACAGCAGATGCCCATCAAATGATAACAAGTAATCCAGCAACTATATCCATTAATCATAACAGACTCCAGCTGACTACTGCTAATTGGCCAGTTGTAAATAACAACTAGAGTTTTATGATGCAGCAGCTAGCATCTTTAAAAAGTATAGGATAAAGAAAATACCGTAGATTTTGTCAATGGTACTGTATCATGTGAAAACTGACACTTGTCACCCTGTGAAACAAAGATAAGTTATTGTATGAGTAGATGGGTAAAGGAAGAAAACCGAAAGTCATGTAGATTATATGATAAAGAAACAATATAATAA
>QEOT01000535.1:55117-85489 GCA_003123785.1 Pterocarya stenoptera
TTTATGATTTTTTGAATATTATCTTTTGACACCAATATCTCTACCCTTTTTTTAATGTTGTCAGCGTATATTCATTTTAGAAATTTTCAATTCTTCCATATATATATGTGTGTGTGTGTGTGTATAGCTAATCCCGAAACGGTACACTGGAACACACCAGTACCGAATATTCTGTTCCAGTACTTAAACCAGAATGATCCCCATAATGGAATTTAAAACATTGGGTGTATGACCTGATTGCTCCACAATAAGTTAACATGCACAAGAACACAAACGGCAGAAAAAGAGATGCATGTTACTAAAGCAGACGGTTCCATACAAGAAATGCATGCATATAAGGGGGACCCTAGAGAGAAACAATCACCATGAAGACAGAAGTTCGATAACCAGGTAATTGTACTTTCCTATAATCTTAATATATAAATAGCCACTTTCATGCATGGAAAGTGAAACAAAGCAGTATTTATGAGGCAGAAACAAGAGAGAGCCCAGAATTTAAAGCATGGGAAACAAGCAGAACCAATATCTCCCCAGCCAGAATTTAAATTTGGTCCAGAGCCGCATGAAATGGACATTGATTTTTTTTTCTTTTTTTGATAAGTAAGAATGAACAATAGATTAATTTTCTTTTCTGGCAAAATATGTGTTGTTTCCAAGAGACATGACAAGAATGTAACCCAAACAAGACAATCAGGAACTAAACCTCTAAGAAAACAAGATGTGTCAAAAAATGAATTTTGCTGCTTGTTGGAACACATTACAGATTATTGCAATAGCTGCAGAGCCAAGAAACAGATGAAAATAAATTTTTAAAGTGATTATGGTATAAACATCAGAATGCACCTTTGCTGCATGGCAAGGGTATTGTAAAACTTGATAGAATTAGTTTTTTTTTATATAAGTAATAAATTATTTCATTGATAAAGAAAATAGGCATAGCCCAAGTACACTGGAAGTATACATGTGAATACACTATAGAATTAGTAATCAGTATTGAGATCAAACGAGAATAATATGACAGGGAGGATTGTACAACCTGGTGGCACCTTCCCTTGAGATAATGGCGGCAATATGTCACAGTTTTTGGTTTTGATACTGGATATAGTTTCAACCTTTTAACACCAAGCTCTCTGTTCTTTTCTGCCCGTCTCTTTCGTTCTTTTAGCTACAGAATACAATAGTCATTAATGAACTGATTATATACTTTAAAAGCAGATAGAATCATATTTCCCGCTTGAAAACTTGTTATTAAAAATGGAGTGAATTAATCTTTCAGGAGATTCTGAGGAGTACCAAGCCAACACCCAATAAAATTCCTTAGAAAGAATGGACAAACAATAAGCTTCATCAAAATATATATATATTTTTTTTTTTATTGGCACCGGGAGTCCAAAACAGCGTCCAGACTAATCCTAAGGGTGCACAGGCCCTCGGCAAGGAGTTTCCCACAAGTGCACCTCGGTTAATTCAAGGGAAAAATCATCCAGCCTGATGGCCCCTAGAGATTGTTTGCACCCAAGGGGATTTGAACCTTAGACAGTTAGACCTAGGGGGAGCATACCCTTAAGCCCAAGGCCTTTACCACTTGAGCCAACACCTAGGGGGTTAAGCTTCATCAAAATATACATAAATATACAAAGAGCATCCAAGCAATAGAGGAGACCGAAGAGATATTTTTAATTACCTTTTTCTTTTCTTTCTTTTCTTTAGAAAGAGGGCCCCGCTTTTTCTTTTTGCAGGAATTAGCATGTTGCTGCAGTGCAGATGACAAACATCAAATCAGAAGGGTTAGATGTGGACGAACACCATAATTTTAGTGACTTCCCAATTTTAGGACCACATATATTTCTGTGTGGAGAAAGTGTGTGCATCACACACTTGGTCTGATGTGCAGGGCTTTATGTGTTTGAGAAAGAGAAATTTCAGAATCAACTTCGTCATATTGATTAGTTATATTTAAAAGAATTAGTTTTTAAAAAAAAGGGGCTATGGAAAAATGCAAACTCATAGTCACTTGTCTGGTATTGAAATCAATAGAGCTAAAACTGATCATTTCTACTCAAAGTGACAGCAAGAACACATCCCTTTGCCCACAATGAGATTAGTTGCAGAGTTCTAAATATTAACCACAATTAACTCAGATTAGCATAACAAAAAGAAAATGCTTCCTTATTGGAAATCAAGACCATGTCTATTTAATTCTGTAAGTCATAATGCAAAATTTCCTCTTCCACTGCATTTAACATCCTCAATTCCAGAAAATGAGCTGTTGTTTAAAACGGTGTTGTTAAAAGTGTGCTTAAGCACAAATCCCCAAGGCCAAAGCGCTTCGCTTACGAAAAGAGAAGCGCATTTACAAAAGCAAGCTTTAAGAGTGCTTTTGGGGGCATTTCGTGCAAGCTGAAAGTGCAGAAAAGTGTGCTTTTGTTATTTTATAATAAAAAATTATAAAATATCAATTCAAGACCCAGAAAATGACACACAATTATTATTAAGTATTTAATTGATATTGAAGATCATGTATGTACCATGGCGCCACATGTTGTCATATGTGAAAGGCTTTGACTTATATAATAGTCTAAGTTGGCTTTCTAGATGGATTGGTATTTGACTGCTTGTGTTAGCATAAAAGTCAATACCTACAATTCTTGAGTTTTTGGTCATGGCCTTTTTGGTATATTTTGATTTAATTTAACCATGCACTTTAATTTGATCATGGCTATCAAGTAAATTTTTTTGAAGAGTGGCTATAAAGAATCATATATGTATATTAGGTAAAGCACAACAGAATTATATACAATATTATGTTTAAGTAAAGCTTCGCCACCACTTGGGTGGCCAAAATGGCCATTCCATTTTTTTTATTTAAGTTAGATATTTTAAAATGAATTTTTTTTATAATAGAAATTTTATTTATATAAAAAAATATTGATTTATTATTATTTTTTCTAAAAATTTAATATAATTATTTAAGAAAGAATTATTTTTACAAGTGGAAATCTGTGAGGTTGCACATCTTTTCAGTCGACAATTGATAGACAAAAAATTAACAAAGGGTCTTCTTTCTAATTAGAGTCGTTTGGATTAAGAAACACTCTCAACCTATCTCATTTCATAAAATCTCATCATTACAACTTTTCCAAATTCCCACACAAAATATAATAAACAATTCAACTTTTAAAAAAAAAAAAAAAAGTTACACTATCTTAAACCTAAATACCCTATAGTACAAGGGTGTTTGATTAAAACTTCCTAAATTGTATTTAATTAGTTGATTACTTTTTTATCAGTTATTTAATTAGTTGTTTAATTGATTTTCATATTGCATAATACTCTAATAAATTGAGCTAATAGGCTAAATATATATTATCATCTTGCTTTTTAAAACTTTTGTTATTGCATTTTGTGGATTCTTTGTTATTATACACTAGTTTTAAAAATATGCACTTTACTTCAATCAGCCGCACGCTTGTGCTTTGCACTTTGCACCTAGGCTCTAAATAGCATTTACGCTTAAGTGCGCCTAGTGCTTTAAAATCTAAAGTATTTAGCAAAATTAATAGACCATTATGAGTTGAACAGTACTCTAGAAAACGGAGGACACATATTTTATCGCAGGGACAGTTCTAATAACCAAAAGCAAACAGACCATGCCAATAGACACCATTACAAAAAATATCAAAGATTCCCATGAGGAAGTGCAAAATATAAACCTGTAAGTCAAATAATAAAAAATATCATAATCAAAATCATACCTCCTCTGTAGATGTGATATTGTGGGAATCAGTTGTATTTTTTGGTGAAATCTGTGCATGCGATTCTAGATTACTAGGACAAGCTGGTGGAGGACAACCACCCTCCTCGGCTCCACCTTTCTTTCTATTTTTTCCATCCTCTAGCAGAATGTCATGCATATCTGCCATTTTAGCTTTCATAGGTTTTTGGTGAAAACTCATTTCAGGTCTAAGTGTCATCTTGTTTCCATTGCATTCCTCTGGTTCAACTTCTCTACTATTGTTAGTATTATCAGCTGTGTCCACATTAAAGGAAGTGAACTCAATAGCTTTTCCTTTTGCGCCATTCAGTTCATTGTGGTGGAACTCTTTCTTATCAAATACATGTAGAGATACTTGCACGCCATCTACATTATTCTCCCCTGACACTATAGCATCTTCTGAGAACATATCCAATGACTTGTCATCTGTTCCATAGTCACCAGAAATTTCTCCCTCTTCAACGTCTCCATCTTCAGCCATATGATTGGGAGAATTCAATGAGTTGCTACTATGAGCTGATTTCTCCAATTGTGTCTGAGCCTGAGGGGTTTCATTCTCTGATTGCACCACATCAGTCTTCAGAAAGGAACTTTCCTCAGCGATATTCTCACTTCGTTTTGGAGGTTCGCCGACCATATCTTTATCTAAAGACAAGTCAAAGGTTTCAGAAATATTTTGACTAGAGTATATTCCGTTCTCAATTTCTGTATTCTTGGTAATAGGAGTATGGAAATTCGTTGCATGGCTGGAAGAAACTGATTTCTCCATTTCAATGTCCATCTGCTGTATTTCGTACTTTATATCAAATGAATTAGTTTTCAAGGATAAGCCCTTGTCTTTTCCATTCTCTATAGGTTCTCGAACTTCACCAATCACGTTCTTATCTAATAACAAATCAAAGGCATCAGTATTCTTTTGTTCATTCTCATCTCTCTCCATAAGAATGTCCTGACATGCAATATGTTCTGCTTTGGTATTCATCACTATAGCATTATCACTGCTGCCCTGGTTTTTGTCCAATGATGCGGTTGGGGGGTTAATATTATTTCCATTTACAAGTTCTTTATTGGCTGTCACAATATGCTCTAATTCATCCTTTCGAAATTTTTCTGGACAAAATCTTCTATGTTGGACGCCAATCCCATCAGCGCTCTCATCAAAGGTCATGTCCATACATTTTGGCAAATCCTCATTTTCTTCTATATCCATTATTCTCTCTATCTCATCTATCCCCACATGTTGTGCATCACTGAACCCTCGGTCTTGGACACCAATAACTTCAGAACTCTCATCAGATTCTGTCTCTTTCTGAGTTGCCAACTTTGGGGGCTCCATTCTATTAGGACCGACCAATTCAGAACTCTCACGGACTTCTTTCCCAGTCGCTTGCTCCAATTCATCACTGCCATAATCTTTTAATAAACAATGTCAATAACAATAAGAATAGCACGATTGAGACTGATATTATAAAAGATATAGAATTTGTTAACAGGTAAAGGTCATAGTTCCACTCCACATGATCTTATTGTTTTTCTAAATCAAATTCCCGCGCCAGGTATAAAGATTATGATTCCTGGTGCTTCGATTTCTAGAAAAAGTAAAATTGGGAATCACTCGACCTCACGCAGAAGTGATTAAGCACTGTTTGCTAAATTCAAAGTAGTTCTCTAGGTTAAAACTGATAAAAATACTCCTTAGGTAGGTACCGTGTGGATTGGCGCATGGAAAGAGCTTTGCTTGCTTTCATGACCGAAAAGCAAAGGATATCTACATTTTTCTAAAGCAATACACTTACTTTCAATCTTCCAACTAAGAAATTCCGAACAACTTACTACCTGAATTTAGCTCCGGATGTAGAACTTGAGCAGCCGAAGGAAGCTGAGAATTTTCATAACAATGAGATAGGATTCGAACAAGAGTAGTGTACGTATCACTCTTGAGGTGTGACCGACAGCGAGTGAAAGAGAAAAGAGGCGTTTCTGAGGGTTTGGGGGCTTCGATTTCTGCTTTCTCCATCGTTACCGAAAAAGGAGAAATCGAATTCAATATTCTTCAAGAAGAAACCCTAGGCTGGGCGGGGCTGGCTCTGAAAGTCTTCCGAAGCAACGTTCACCACCCGAAAGCTAAATTCGGCTGTAGTCGACGTGAGAAGTCGGTGGGTTTAAGGAAGGATAATCGCCGTAAGCTCTGATGTAGTAGGCTTGGGGCCTGGGACAAATGTTATCAAATATTTTCAAATTATTTTATTATTATTTAACTATTATTATTATTTTTAAATTATTATTTAAAAAACTTTTTTTTATTATTTATTTAAACATTGCTATATATAGGTCATCCATTACACACCAAACCTTTTTTTATTTTTTTCAATTTTTTTTTTGTTTTATTCTTCTTAAAATAATTAAAGTTTTCTGTACTTCATTCATATAACCCACATTTGATAAGAAAAAAAAAATCTCAAAAATAGTAGTCTATGGTGTGTGAGGATTAAGAATAGATTTTTTCTATTTATAAATGAGTTTTGATAGGGATCAATCACTATAGAGGTGTGCAATTTTGCACATCCTACGTGGCAATCTCCTGTCTTTTTCTTTTTCTTTTTTTTCATCGCTCTCATCCACTCTCGTCTCTCTCTCGTCAACTCTTTCTCTCTCATCGACTCTCTCTCATCTCGACTCTCTCATTCATCGTCTCTCTCTCATCTCGGTCTATCTCTCTCATCTCGACCTCTCTCTCTCATTGTCTCTCTCTCGCTACTCTCTCTCTCATCGTCTCTCTCATCAGCTCTCTCTCTCATCTCGATCTCTCTCTCAGAAACATAGGAATTTCTCTCTAAAAAATGTAGTATTTTGAATTCAGAAAATGTGTGGTTTGGATCATACCACATAGAGTGTGTAAAAGGATGATCCTAAATAGTGGCTGCTCCCAATATTTTTCCTTTATAAATATTTGAAAATATTTTTAATATTCAATCCCATTCTAACAATATTAAATAATTATTCTATTCTCAATTTAATATCTCAGAAGATAAAATGACCTATTGAATTCAAAATTTAGTTCATTCAAAATTAAAAAATAACTTTTACAAATATTTTTTAGTTTTTTAATATTTCTTAAAGAACTATTTGTTTATTTTTTCATGTTTATAGTTTTTTAAAATTTCTTCAAACTTTTGTTTTCATATATTTTATATTTTTTTTCATCAAGGGTATTTATATCAACTTTTTATGGAGAGGATAATTCAATGTTTTGGTAGTTTAAATGGATGGTTGTAAAAATTATAATTTCAGAAGAACTACAAATTGGATGGTAGTTTTAGTGCAACATGGGAATATTAGGACAGCAAAAGAGAAGAGAGAGAATACGTAGAATTTGAGTTATAAACTATATTTGTCTTTGCTAAGGTAAACTTCTTACTGATTATTCTAGAGAACCCATTAAAAATGTTGTTAAACATGATTACAATGGTATGCTTATTTTTTTATAATGCAACAGGTCAGGGTATCTTCCCTGTGTTAATACTTTAATTTATATTATTATTAAATATTTTATTGGTACTCCTTCTAATATTACTACCAGTATTAATGATTATCTAAATAATTTACAATATTTTACTATATCTGATTATTGATGGTATTAAGATGTTTTTATTTCTAGAATTATATTCCGAAAAGATAGTTTGAAACCTTACAGAAAGGAGAAGTTCATTGATGGACTACCTCATCTTTTTGCTCATAAGGTAAAAGGCAAATTTACTGATGCTACTAGTATGATTAATTACGACAATTTCATTTATGCTGATATTATCAGTACTATTCAGAAATTTGGTATCAATGTGTAATGATAAAAAAATGTTACGCCAATAGTTAAAAACAATAAAAAATCCAAATGTGAAATGAGAAATTTTTGTAAACAATTTGGCTTACTTCCCTTTGCACATTCCAAGCAAAAATGAATAAACCTTGATAAGTTTTATAAATAAATTTAAAAAAAAAACACGAAAAGAAAACATATTAAATCTAATAACTTTTACAAAAAGAAACATGTTTACAAAAGACATGTTACTCAAAACTCTATTAAAGAAAAATGTTTTAATTGTTGTAAGTATTGTCATTTTAGTAAAGGTTGTACTAAAAAATCTAGTAAACTAATGGGTAGAAGTAATCAATTAAAAATTGATAGCGATGATAAATAAGAATTGATTTGTATTGTTTAATCAAGATCTTCCAAATCATCTTATATCAATTATTTCAATTCAAATGATTCTAGTTATCACTCTGCAATTGAACTTTCTGATTCTCCTAACATTAAAATTGGTTGCAAGGATTCATGTTGTAAAATCATTAATGTTTTAACCAAATGTGAAGAATAAGAAAATCTTTTGATTACCCTAATAAACAAAATCACTAGCCCTAAGTTTAAAGAAGAATACCTTTAAAAACTTGAGAACCATGGTTAGAGAAGAACATGATCAGAATGTTAAACTTAAAATTAGCCTTGATGAAACTTTGAAAAAGATTCAGTAAGAGATAATCCAAAGAGATCTATTAATGATCTTTAACATGAAATTGCTTGCATAAAAAAAGAAATTGTTGAAATTAAGAATGGGTTGAACAATATCAAAACGAATAATAACCCTCTAACACAAGAGCTATTACTTTTGAAAATTGATAAACAGTTTGATCAACACAACGACTCTAATAATGATGAGCAAGATGATGGTGCTAGCTCTAGTCAACAAGTAGCTCTTTTTGATACTGATAAGGTTTGTTTGATTGATCGTCTCATTCCACCAAAATGATTCTCCGAGTTAAAATTGTTGTTTGCCATGAGTTTGAATTCAATGTCGTTGCTATGATTGATTCATGATCTTATATGAATTGCATTCGGGTAGGTATAATTCCTAGTAAATGCTATAAAAAGTTCGTTGAAAATCTATTTTCTGTTAATGGATCTCAAATAAAAATTAGATATGAATTGGATAATGCTCATGTTTTCCAACACAATATAATTTGCTTAAAGATTCCCTCAATTATTATAAATAAAAAAAATATGACTCAAAGTTATTTTTGATATCCCTTTTATTTCTAATGTATATCCATTTCTCACTGAACATGACAATATTACTACTGACCATTTCAGCCTTAAAGTAAAGTTTAAATTTGCCTCCAAATTTGATATTGATATTTATGATTGCTTGAATACTTTGATCTATGCTAAGACTAAACATCTGAATTTCCTAAAATAGAAAATCAAATATAAAAAGATTGCTAAACAATTATCTGATAAATTATTGTAGTAAAATAATTCACAATTTCAACAAAAAACTCGTTGATGACATTTGCTTTTATCTTCCAAATGCTTTTTGGCATAGAGAGAAACACATTGTTAATTTGCCATATATTAAAGATTTTTTTGAAAAAATATTTCTACTAAAGCTAGATCTATTCAGATGAATCATGAAACTTTATAATTTTACAAAAATGAGATACATGATTTGCTTGCTAAAAAGATTATTAAGAATAGTAAGTCACATTGGTCATGTGCTGCTTTCTATATTCAGAAAAATATTGAGATTGAGAAGGGAATGCCTCGCTTAGTCATCAACTGCAAACCTCCAAACAAAGTATTAGAATGGATTAAGTATCCTATCTCTACAAAGCATGATCCAATCCATAGGTTAAGTGATACTATAGTTTTCTCCAAGTTTGATTTGAAGCCTGGTTTCTAATAAATCTAAATTAGTAAAACTAATAGATACAAGAAAGACTGCTTTCACAACTCATTTTGGACATTATGAGTAGAACTTTATGTCCTTTGGTCTTAAGAATGTCCCTAGTAAATCCCAAAATATTATGAAATATATTTTTAATTCATTCAATAACTTTACCATTGTTTACATTGATGATATTCTTATATACTCAAAATATGTTGATAAATACTAGAAACATTTATATTCATTTCTTGAAATAATCAAACAAAATAGTCTTGTTGTCTTTGAAAAAAAAAAATCAAGTTATTCTAAACCAAGATTCATTTTATTGGTTATGATATTTCTAAAGGACAAATTCGTCCTATCAATAAAGCTATTCAATTTGCTAATAAAATTCTCTAATGTTTTCGCTGATAAAACATAGTTACAAAGATTTCTTGGTTTTTTGAACTATGTTGTTGAGTTTTACAAAGATTTAAGAAAACACAGTAAATCACTATTTGAGTGGCTACAGACTAATCCACCTCCATGGTCTAACATTCATACTTCACTTGTTAGTCATATTAACATTCATATCAAGACTCCCTCTTGTCTTGGTATTTCTATTGTTAATGTTTTTTAAATTGTTGAAATTGATTCATTTGACGTTGGTTATGGTGGTATTCTGAAATAAATTGTTTTATCAAGCTCATCTAAACAAATTGTTCGCTTTCATTTCGGAGACTAGAACAGTGCACAAAATGTGGCATTGTACAAGCAAAAGATTTTGTGTATATCAAAACTTTTGATTAGGCACTATCACATTCTCATTTGTATGGTTTTCCATTATTTAGAAATCTTATAATAGCTTAGCATTGTTTTCTTCAAAAAAGGTCGTAATTTTATTAATAACTCTTATTAATGGTAGAAGAATACCACATTGCAAACAAACTTGGGGGTTACAATAGGCCCTAACCAAGATTTTCGAAATTCCTACACTAACCTTTACAATATGTGAGCAATAAAAATAGTAACTATTTACAAAAATAAACACTATATAATACCAAGACTAAAACTTCTATTTCCATCTAATTACAAAGATTCTATAAAATTATCGAGGCAGTTGTAAAGTCGAAGTAAAAGACAAAGTATTACGTTTGCTCCAAGTTTAGCCATCTTCTATTCCATTACCCTCTCTCTCTCTCTCTCTCTCTCTCTCTCTCTCTCTCTCTCTCTATTGAAAATCAAAACTCATAAATTTGCTAAAATCAAGTATATCTTCCTAGATACAAATACCTGCAAGAAGGGCTTTTTTTTTTTTTTATACATGCCAACTACCATCAAAGCATCTGATTCAACAATGAGATCATAAAAACCCAGTTGGAAGCATAAAGAGAGGCCAAGTTTAACTGCAGAAAGTTCTACAAGTTCCCAAGTAAATGAAAAGGCCATGTTTGAAATGATCATAGTGACTGCAAAGGATCCCACCATAACCAGCAAATTTAGTGTTACCCTTTGAGGCTCTATCAATATTGAGTTTTATTCTACAAGTAGGAGGATCTAACCAATGAACCAAACTGAGCTTTTTTGTTTTATCTACAATAAATGGATTCTCAAAAGTTATAATGTAGAGATAGCTCCATGTCTGGATATGTCATTTGATGGTTAAATCATCATATTAAGTTATTGCAACCATTTCAAAACTTTCCAAATAATGCATGAGACAGGTTTTATCACACCTTCATCTTGGCTGAATTTCGAGCCAACCACAATTTCCAGAGAAACAAATAGGAAATTAATTGAGCTAATAAATTAAACTTATTTGAACCATGAAAAACCGACCGCCAAGTAAGCAACTTTTCTTTGCATCCCAAAGCTGACAATGCGGAGATGCCAAAAACCTTGGAGAAATGAGACTATAAATACAACAAGGGAACAATCACTAAAAAAAATATAAATCAAAATCCATACCCCCACGACCACAATTATATTTTGAAGCCAAGCTTATGCCACATTTTTTGGTATTGAAGTCCAAAACTACTCCAATATTCCACAACTTCCAGACAAGATAGATATCTTTGGTGGAAGAATTTTGCTTCAAATAGATTTTGATATAGAAAACCAATGACGGTGAACTTAGAATGTTTCAAGCTAACTTCGTAGTAAATTTTCTATTATTTATATGCTCCCTAAATCGAACATCATCACGACTTCTTAGTTTGATATTGAGTCTTAGAACTCGAGAACTCGATACATCAACATAAGTAGTACATAAATATTTTATTTGAAGCTCTAGCATAGAGACAGGAAAATTGAAAAATGCAAGGGATCCATCACCAAACTAGTTATAATGCCAGAAATTTAATGAGTCACTTCCAATCTTCCACTAACTTTCGGATTGTATAAAGGGTAAACGAACACATATAGACCTCCAATCTGAGAGTGCCATGGTCTAGATGAGATTAAATCTAGAGACACAACATTGGAGAGATGCTTCTGCCTCATATAAACAACCCAAATAGTGGTTGGAGTAACCAAATTTCAAGCAAGTTTGCACTGCAAAGCTTTTAGAGCATCGGATAAATTCCTTATGCCCATGCCACTCTTCAACAGGTCGGCTTATCTTTGCCCAGGAAACCCTTTTTCCTCAATGCCCTTCACATTCCCCCCAAAAGAAAGATGCAAAAGGCTTGGCTTTTTTAAGAAGTTTTCACAAAATCCAAACTGGTTAGCGTAAATAATCCAAACTAAGATTTTGAGACTTGCAAACCTTAGCCAAGCAACCTAACATTTGGTAAGAACTAAATTTATGGAGTATGGCTCGGCCCTACTGTTGGGATTTTTCCTACTTTTTTTTTTTTTGGGAGTGTGACGAGGGCTCGAGGCGCCCAGGTGAGGTTTGAAGGAGGCCCTGCCTTGGTTATAATGAAGATTCGGCATGTCCCGAGCGAGTGATCTAGGGCAGTCTGTTCTATTGAAGATATGAAGCTAAGGCGCCAAGTCACGCTCGAGGGCAACCCTGCAACTGGTGTTCCAAGTCAGGTGGCCAGGTTTCCGCGCCTTTTATCTGGACAGAGTTGATCGCTATTGTGTGTCCTTTTTGTACTGTTCATTCACCTTGGGACTCATGTTTGGGATCTGGACTGCACAAATTTTTTTCAAAAAATCCTTGCAATATCTTATTATTCATTCACATTCTGAATTTTATCTTTTATTTTAATTTTTTTATCAAATATTTTTTATATAAATAGTGAATAAAAATTTTGAAATATTTAAAAAAAAAAATTCAAATTTTTTTTAAATATTAAAAAATATTAAAAAGTATAAAATATGAAGTGTAAATGAATAGTAAAAAATTATATAACAAAACCTAATCTTTTTTTGAATAAGACAAGGAGCAAAGTGTGTTCCTTTTCCATCTTTGCATGGAACTTCTTATTCATTCATTAAGCATCTCGTGGAGATCCGAGGAGTTTTACGGGGGAGTATTTCCAAAATCAAATTTGTTAATACAGTGAGTTTGAGGGAGGCAAACTCGGGTCCTTTAGCTGTTACTTTCAATTTTTGCTTGATGGAAGCTCCATACAAGTTTTGTTAAAAATAGTGGATTTTATTTAAAGAAGTGTAAAAAAATTTATTTTTTATTAATAGAATCTACTTTTTTATTTTATTTTATTTTTTTTATATTGCCACTCGCTACTGTTTAATATTTTATTATAACTTTTTAATTATTTTTTTGTTATTATTTACACATTATCTACACTTAACTTACTATTGGAATGTAGCTTAATCTCTACTTGAATAATAACACTCTATTATTCTTTATTTATCTTTTATTATTATTTAATATTTTATTATTATTTTTAAATATCTTTTTATTATTATTTACAAAATATTTAGAATCATCTCATTTTCCAACTCAACCTAAAAGAACTGAGTGACATGGATGGTTCGTTGGAGGTATACATGGTAGTGACGGCATGCAAGGACATCATGTGCCACGGGGAGAAATCACCAAGATTTGAAAGATTTGGAGAAGAATCCCAATCGCATGACGCGTGTGACGGCTAGCTATCAGAATTTGTCTGTGCAGGACCTTAGAGGAGTGTATGCTGTCACGCTGTGGTCCATGAGCTAATGAGTGGTGCTACATCCCCCGCTGGGGCTCCCGCTGGGGGTGTTGCAGCACATTTTTTTTTATGTGTTTTTAAGTTTTTTTTTTTTATATAATTTTTTTAATAATTTTAAATATTTTAAAAAAAATAAAAAAATTCATAATATTATTAAAAAATATTTTCTTAAAGAAAGTATTTTTTTATAATTTTTTATTTTACTTCATAATTAAGAAAGTATTTTTTAATAATATTATAAATTTTTTTATTTTTTTAAAAATATTTAAAATTATTAAAAAAATTATATAAAAAAAAAAACCTTAAAAACACATACAAAAATGTGCTTAACACCCCCAGCGGGACTCCCAGCGAGCCCCAGCGGGGGATGTATCATTTCCCTTGTTTGGTAGTGCTTCCTTTGGAAATTTAAAGACCGGTGGCTTGTGAGCAGTGAGCACGGTGGTTTGGCACGTGTGATTTGTTCACTGGCTGAAAAGTTATAGATTAGACTTATTTGGAGAATAAGATAAGATAAAATTTAATGAAGAAAAATGTGACTTGCTAGCTTGATGAAATGCATACAATTTAGGTCATGTCTTCCATTTAATGTTCCTATGTATAACATGGTTGTGTACACATGTAGCATGCCTTGTGATCAAAATGTGGCTATTCTAATGTTATGGTAGGACTTATATATTATTGGATTCGTTCATGCCAATCTTGCCTTGAAACGATTTCTATTAGGTAATCGGCACACATTGCATGCAGCTTGGTCCAATATTACATGAACTTTGGCTCGAGCCTAAGCTATAGCTAGCTTTACATTGAAACTTTATTTGCAAACATTATTAGGCCCTAATTCAGGATTCTAAGATCGAAGATCTCATGTTTTCTTTTTACATTGTGCATGAAGTGCGTCATGTACATCTCAAACAGAGTTATAACTTGTAAGTTTGCTGTTGCGGAAAAGCAAGAGTGATATACATACATATATATATATATATATATACACATGAGATTGGGTTATAGAAGAACAAAACAAATGAAATGAAGAGAAGTAATTCGGACAAAAAGAAACCAAGAGCCAAATGGCTCTGATACCAAAAAGGGACGGAAGCAGATATAGAGAGAAAGAGAACAAAGAATAGGACCAAATAACTGGAAATATCAGAGATATAAACAAGGAAACAAATAGAGTAATATATGTATATTTATATATATGATCTGCTCAAATATCTATTTAATTGGGTTTTGGAGAAAATATTATTCACAAGCTGGCTGGAATAAATGTTAATTGAAAATTATTTTCTCTGTTAAGTGGTAAGCTCAATATTAGCCAATTTTAATTTATATGCATGCCTCCCTCTAGGCCTCTAGTTCATCAGAGAATTATGCTAACGCTTGTGGGCTTTATTTGAGGGGCTTGACAAATATTTTTATAAAGCACTAATTCAAAAGCTTGAGTTAGTGGTATGGTAGAGTTAGAAATTGTGAGTGATTAGCTTTTTAGGAGTGAGTTGGGAAGTTCAAGTAATTTATATATTCTGTTTTTGTGGAAATTCAAGTAATAAGCAAAAGCAGCAGCCTACACAATACACACAAACATCAACCATGTTTAGCTTTTCTTTGAACATCTACTGCTGTCCAGAATTTGTGTTGTGAGTTTCACCTTCCTTTTCTCACATCTTTCTTCTATATCTTGTGTATTTGAGTGGATAATGATAAGTAAGGAAATTAGTATTCGTAAATAGAATTAAATCCACCTGTTAGAGCTCAAAACACATTAGAAAATTTGTGATGTTTTCTAATTGTGTTGTAGCAGTTTCTCCTTCATTTTTAGCTTATATCTTCACTCTACAAGGCTGAAACTTTGGCTTAAATTTCCTTTATAAGAAGACTAAGTTCAGTTTAGTTTAAAACTCCATCATTTTTCCCTCTCTTAACTTACGTTTAGCACCTAAAAAGATAGTAGCAACACACTTCCAAGTTTTAAAATTTTCTGCAACAGATTCTGTCATGGTGTCTTCCAACCTCATCTGTCATTACATTTTTCCCCTAATACTTGTTTAGTTGGGTGTGTAACCAAGTGAAGGGGAGGTAGAAACATTCATAATTCGTCCAATCTACTGCTTGAAGAGGTGAGATGTTTTCTGCCTTGTATGTTTTGGATATGTCATGGGTTATTACAACACTTGTATGTTTTTTTTTTCTCCTGAGCAGCATGGGTGAGGAAGAGATAACATCTATATGCCTATTTGGTCTAGTTAATTTTTAGTAAGTTAATTTTTATTTATAGTTAATTGATGCCTTCTTGTTATGCAATGAGAAGGACATTGCAAAACACCTCAGTGTAAGATGTTTAATATCTCATGATTTAAAGATTTGACCCTAGATGCTCTTAGAATTTAGACCCTAGATTTGATTTTTTTTTTAATTTCAGTTTGGTTTAGGTTAATGTCGAAGAGCTTGTGCTAGATATATTCCTCCTTCACTCATTTGTTTCATTGGTCTGATGTACTTATTTCCTTGTTGGGATTATAGTGTTTATTGTAGTGATTATAGTGCTTGTTCATTATCCAATACTAATGCTCTAAGTGGTATTAATTTACAAGAAAAGATAAATGATTTTCATTATCTTGGATGTGCTTGAACTTTGTTGGTAGCTGCAATAGTTGGAAATTCTGACACTGCAATCTGATTTGTAGGTAATGACTTCTTTGTGTGTGGAAATTGGGGAGTTGATTGGGTTGACAGAGAGTTTTGGGAGTAAATAGTGTTTTTATTTTTATTTTTTATATATAGACGAAGGTCTCCTGTCCATGAGAGACCCCATCCCAAATTTATTCTAAAAAACCCTCACTTATGGTAGAGAAATACGGTGAAAACAATCTCAAATGCCACCAAAGAGTTTTAATACAAAACTCATGTACCAAAAAAAATCAAAACAAACAAAATAAACCATCTCTAATCATCGTCTAATATAGCATCGCAAAAAGTCCTTATGATTCCCATTACATTTTAGTAACGAAACAAAATATTGTTGGAAATACTTATATGCAGTAATTTTTACAGTATTTGCGACGAATAGTTTCAGCTGCAAAATATTTTCTCAACAATATAATACTATATCGCTAGGAAAAAGAAAAGTCTTTAGCGGCAATTTATTTACCTTTTGCGACGATATATCGCCACTATTAACTTTTCTCAACGAGTTAATAGTAAACGGAAAAGCCATTTCTATCGATTTTTAAGACAGTTGCGACAGACAAAAATCGTTGGAAATATGCATTTTTTCTGTCGATTTTTGCCTATTGCTGGTTTAACTCAGAAGTGAAGCTTTAATTTTGTTGAACATGTAGTGAAAGAAAAATCGACAAAAATGGGCAATTGCGGCGATTTTGGAGGATTTTTACGACGATTTTGAACGTTGAAAAAGCTTTGATTTCTTGTAGTGCCTTTCTACTCATAGGACACTTTGACAAAGATTTGATCGAGGCTCAAAGAAAAGTGCCAGCTTCTAACATAAAAAAGAAAATGATGAAATTCCTTTATATCAATATTGAAAGGAAAATGGTAGTAGGTCCGCGAGTTTACTTTCTCATTTTGACATTTATTTTTTTTTAAATTAATTAATTTATTTAGTTAATAATTAAGGAAGTGACTTTTATTGTAATAGCATAATTTTATATTTTTTAAAACATTTAAATATATTTAAAAATATGAAAAAAAAAATAATAATAAAAAAAAAAATTTTGTACTAGTGGGCACACCCAGCTGCGGCACACTAGCACTACTCATATTCAAATCGGTCCCATTTGCATTCTCACTCAAAACATCCTGCGGTTTTGTCCTCCTTGCATCCCCACCGACAGCCAACTAGTGTCCCAAACTCTCTCTTCTGCTTCCTCTCTCTTTTGCTTTCTCCCTCTTGTTGTGAAAGAAAGCTAGCACAAAAATTGACAATTTAATTAAGAATAATGTTACATATAGTTGTGAAGTGTGTAAGCACCGCGCCTCGCAATCATTTTGAAAATGAGTGAGATTCACCATTAAAAAATTAATTTAATTTTTTATATAAATCTCATATTTACTCAAATTTTTTTTTTAAAATTATGTAATACTTACTGACTCTATTATACAATATCATTTATCTCTAATGAAATGTTGTGACAGAAGATAATTATTGTGGCTGCAGTATGCGAATTAATTTATAAAAATAAAATTAAGAAAAAGATTAAAAAAAAAAAAAGAGTTTAAGCCCATTTATTTATGTCAAATCTTACCGAAAGTGTGTAGATGGAAGATACTATAAAACTAACAGCAAAATCTGAAGTGAAGGCGAGCGTGCAGAGGCGAAAGAAATTAAAAAAATAAACGGGTAGTAGACCGGTGTTACGGCATAGTAAGGCTATCATTTTCCTTTAAAAGGAGGCGCTAGGGTTTCATGTTAGCTGCTTCCATTGCTTGTTCTCTCTCGCATCTCCGTAGCTCCGCTTCCAACAAAATAAGGCACGAACTACAATGAGCAAAGACAAGGATAACTTCAGCATGTCCGATCTCAACGCCGGTATTCTCTAATTCCTTAAAACCCAAATCTCTCGCTGTTGTCGATTTTATGTGCTAATCTATTTTTGCCTTTTTGTTTAATTTTTCTGTGCGTAGCTCTCAACCAGGAGGATCGAGCAGGCCTTGTTAATGCTCTCAAGGTTAGTAACTTTTTGTACATGTCTCTCTTTGGCTGCGGAGAATACGAGGAAAGATGAAGTAAAGACCGAAGGCAACTTCGCTTTTCTTGGCTCTACCAATCGAGTGGCACCGAGTACTTCTCATTTATTTTTTTCATTTAGTTGGAACTGGGCCTCTGTTTGGCTATCGCTTAACAGCTTGAAGTTCCGTACCTGTGTTCCTGGATTTGTTGTCCTTCTTGTTCGCTCTAAATAAGAAAACTCTGTTTGAGCTGGAAATTCGTTGACATCTTATCTTTGCTTTTAGGGTTTGATTGGCTAATGGTGCTAGAGTTTATTGGTGTTGTCTGCAGGATAAGATACAGTCTCTTGCTGGGCAGCACTCCGATTTGCTCGAGAATCTAACTCCCAAAGTCAGGAAACGTGTCGAGGTTCTCAAGGAGATCCAGGCATGTCTCTGCCTTTATTTTTTGCGAAGAATGCTCTAGTAATAATTTATGTTCTTTAGTGCTAGATTTCTTTTCTTTTTCCCAATTTATTTACTCATCAACTTTCTTTGATGGATTGACTTTGTTGTTTATCGAGGTATGAGTCTATTGTTTTGGTGTGTGTGTGTGTGTTAAATGGTGTGCCAATGCCAAGGTATTCTTTCAGTTTCAGTTGGCAATTGCATTTACTGAGGACCTTTTTTTCTAGACGAGATTTGTGAGGAACTGCTCCCAATAATGTTTTTATGTGAGGGTTGTATCTAATTTTTTTTAATAATAGAAATTTCATCAAAAAATATTTTTTAAAAGTATCTGGAGCATGCCATTCTGTTGGATTCCACACAGAGATACCATAGTGTGATTCATATACAATGATCTTGCTGCGAGAGCCAACCTTTTAATACAATTTGAAACTTTGTCAGAACAACACCATTGAAATCCATCCCAGGATTTAAGTGTTACTTACACTTTTAAAGTCTAACTCCTGTTGTAATTGTAACTTTGTTTAGTTTTGACCTACTCAATTTGAAATGAGTCCCAACTGAGCAAAGCATATTGGTGTTTCTATACTATAGCCTTTTTCAGATTGTAGCCATGTGCACAGTGCCTTAGAAGGATTCCACCTCCTGCTTTCTAACTCCACATGCTGCAATCATTTTGATGCAAGCTATTTTCATGTTGTCTTCATTTCTTACAAAATTTAATAAAATTTATGTTATTTTGCATAATTCCTTTTGTCTTATTGTGTCGGTTGGCATTTGTTTTTCTTATTATTTTTGTATTATAACTTTAGTCTCTTACCTCTGTTTTAATGCACAGGGCCAACATGATGAATTAGAGGCGAAATTTTTAGAGGAGAGAGCAGCTCTTGAAGCCAAATATCAAAAGTTATATCAACCACTGTATACCAAGGTATCATACTGGTCTATATTCTCCAATAAGGATGAGAGAGTTAGTAGAGCTCTCTCTCTCTCTCAAACACTCCGTATGCTTCTTGATCTCCCCGTCTTTTTAGTTTAATGTATCATGAAAACTGAAGAAAGTCTTCCTAGGCTATTTTAGTGTTGCACTACATAGTCACGATTTGTTACTTTCCTGTTAATTACAGAGCCCACCAACTATTAACCGTGGTACTTCACCTAAGAACTATACCTAGGGGTCTAAGAGAAGCCTCTGTTGAATTAACTCCAGCCATTCCTGGTGCCTTTTGCTTGTTTTTCATAATGCTTCATGTGCTGGATACTGACTCCTTTTAAACTAACGTGACATACATTAGTTATTGTGTATTCCTTTACCCTGTTTCATAATTTCACCGAATGCTCCCTTTACTCTGTTTCATAATTTCATCGAATGCTTGCAGCGATATGAAATTGTAAATGGTGTTGTTGAAGATGAAGGAGGTACTGATGAGACAGCTACGGAAGGAGAAGATAAAGCTGCTGAAGGTAACTGCTTAATATCGATCCGGTACCTGGAACTTTTTTTTTCCTTGGGTGGGCTTCATTTGTTGCTTGATGTTGAATTATGTGTTTATGCAGAGAAAGGGGTGCCTGAGTTCTGGCTCACTGCAATGAAAAATAATGAAGTGTTAGCTGAGGAGGTCAGCCTTGTCAATGATAATTTCCCTGGTGCTTTTATATGATTTTATGTATAATTGTGGTTTCCGTGTATGCAATTAGATATCCGAGCGTGATGAAGGAGCTCTGAAATATCTCAGAGATATTAAATGGTGTAGAATAGATAATCCAAAGGGGTTCAAGCTTGAGTTCTTCTTTGACACAAATCCTTATTTCAAAAACTCTGTCTTGACAAAGACATATCACATGATTGATGAAGATGAACCTATTTTAGAGAAAGCAATCGGGTACCTACATATCTTACCTTGCTATGGCACTGAAATATTTTATTTTATAATTGATTAGTTGATAAGCTTGTGCACAGCTATTTTTTGATCGATACTTTTGGTGCCTTTAGGACGGAAATTGAGTGGTATCCAGGAAAATGCTTGACGCAGAAGCTCCTTAAGAAGAAGCCTAAGAAGGGATCGAAGAATGCGAAGCCAATTACCAAAACTGAAAATTGTGAAAGTTTCTTCAACTTTTTCAGTCCACCTCAAGTCCCCGGGGATGATGAGGATATTGATGAGGATGCTGTATGAACAATATCACGACATTAAAAAATGATTGATGGATATTGACTCTTTGTTTTGTACATGATTTTATTTTTATTCATTTTGAGCAGGCCGAGGAGCTCCAAAATCAAATGGAACAAGATTATGACATTGGGTGAGAATATAAATAATCTTTTATACATAATCAGGTTTATTAAGTGGAAATTTTGTTCAAAGGTTGTGGCTGTAGGGTTGAACTGAAGTCTTTTGGAAACACAGCATGAATTTCATTATAATTTAATTATAATGCTTTATGTAGGTCAACTATTCGAGATAAGATCATTCCCCATGCTGTATCTTGGTTTACTGGGGAGGCTATTCAGGAAGATGAGTTTGGAGACATAGAAGATGATGATGAAGATGAAGACATTGAAGAGGATGATGATGAGGAAGAGGAGGACGATGAAGACGAAGAAGAAGATGAAGAAGATGAAGAGGAAAGTAAGACGAAAAAGAAGGTGAGCTTTTTAACAATTTATATTTGCCAAGTTTTAGATTTATTTTTGGTTAAGCTTAAGCAAGGAAAAAGTTGTTGGGATTTGCATGATTAACTTTTTTGTCCTTGTGTTTCTAATTTGATCATCTCGTTCTTTGGACTCACAAGTTTTTTTTATCAAATTCCCGTTAAATAATCAATTAGAAATTTTTTGTGGCATGTCACACGGCTAAAATAATAAATAAATATAAGAAAGTTTTAAAAACTAAATAATCATCTTAAAAATCATGTAGAAAAATAAAATAAATTAAAAATGCACGACAATTATATACATACCAAAGATACTTTAGAAAAAAAAATTCAAAAGATGTAAAAAAAGTAATAAAACTGAAAAAAGAGAAGTAGAAACTAACGATGAATTTAATGAGAAGAGGGGAGAACGATAAATTTAAGTAGAAATGAACGATGGCAAAGGGGAGGCCTCCGCCACTCTCACCACCAAGTCTGGTTGACATTGGGTTGGCCACTCAAGTGTTGCCTGGGTTGGCAGACATGAATTGGCTTCCTAGGACACTCCTAGGCTGGCCTGCCAAGTCCCCCCAGGTTGGCCAACCCAGGTCACACCTTGGTGGCCGACCTAGGTTTGGCCTAGGTTTGTCAACCTAGGTTAGTTGTGGCGGGCTTTTTAATGGTTTTTGTGAATATCTCATTTTTTGTTTTTAAGTTTTTGTAGGTTTTTATCCTGTGTTTTTTCTGTTTGTGTTGATTTTTTTTAAGAATAACTTTTAGCTTTTTATTTTTGACGTCGTTTTTAATTTTTAGATTTTCTAAAATGATTTATCATCTTCGATCTCATTTTTTAGTTTAATTTTTTTTGTTTATATTTATTTAGGCATATGTTGACACCTGGCATGTCGCGTCAGTTTTCTGTTTGATTATTTAGCGGAAATTGACTGAGGATTTTAATTAAAAAAATTTACAATCCCTAGGAGCAAAATGAAAATAGAAATTGGAGGGGCAAAAGCTGATAGTGTAAAATCAATGAACTGTTTTTGTACTTAACATTTTTGTTTTAAAAGATGGTACTAATCATTATTTGTCAAATTGATTTGGAATGTTTTTGCAGTCATCGGCTGGACACAAGGTGCAGTACTTGTATTCCTATTTCCCCTTTTCCGTTATCATCAATCTAAACACCACGCTCTCCAAAGAAGAGATATATAAGGCCCATCCTAATTGCTTTTGCTCTTCTTTTTCCGTTATTGTTATAAATTTAATTAGAATTTCCTAATCAATTGTGTTGTAATCTGTAGAAGAGTGGAAGAACACAAGCTGTGGATGGACAGCAGGGTGAGCGGCCTCCAGAATGCAAGCAACAGTAGGGTAGTAGAGTTTGCTGTAGCACAGATGTGATATGCGTGAGAGTTGCAAAATGTTCATGTTAATCAAAAAGGGGTGCCGATTTTGAATTTTTTTTATCACTTCATATTTTTTCTTCCTAATGCTATATGAGGAATGATTTTGGGTCTTTTTTTCCTCCCTTATCTTGATGTTGGTTTAAAAAGACTGGTTATATAGTGAGATATGTCCTGTGATTTGTTGATGCTTGTAGTGGTTACCTTGAATGTTTCCAGAATTGCTCCTAGTAAATCAACGTTTTGGAGTACATGTGTTCTGATTGCTCTCATTTCCTCTTGAATGCTTAAGGTGAGGTTTGAATAGTGAGTTGAGTTGAGTTGAGTTGAGTTGAGTTGAAAATTGAAAGTTGAATAAAATATTGTTAGAATATTATTATTTTAAAATTTAAAAAAATTAAATTGTTTATTATATTGTGTGTGGGAATTTAAAAAAGTTGTGATATGGGTATTATTTTAATCATTTTCTGATTTATTTTGTGATTGACGTTATGGGCGTTTGGACTAATAAGCCTAGCAAGAGGCTGACAGTTAAAATTATGTGGTGTGAATGCTATTACGGTGTATTTTAGCAGCGTACTGTGCATGTCAAACATGGTGTAGCCTTGGTCTTGCTATTTTTGTTGGTATTGATCTTTCTACTGGTATCCTGGCACTTCATCCAGTTTGCCTCTGTTTTCGTGATCCCATCCTAATCATGTGAGACTCTGATTCCGTAGATAGTTCCTGTAACAAGGACTCTGCATACCCATTTCCGCGAAGGGAAATGAAATAGAATGGAATGGATGGGAAAGAAAACAGGAATTTATCTCTATAAAAATAAAGTAAAAGGCAAATAAGAATATTTTTATGAAATGTGTCCTTCATTTTCTTTCAGGGATGTTCAACAGCAAGAAAGATTAATGTTACTTATTATTTTAATTTTTATCATCTTATCATTTCATGATGTGACATTAGATGATTGGAGATTATTTATTATATTTTACTTATGAACTTATCATATAATACAAAGTTATGAGATGATGAGAAAACAGATGATAAATAGATTTTTTTCTTCCTTAAAACACTACAGCAAATTTGGTAAAGAAATGGTCTACGTAGAAATTTTACACACTGATATAATTTAATGTGATCCCTTAAATTATAAAACCTTTTTTATTATAAATAAATCTAAAGCATAACTTCTTTGTATCATGTTAGTGTGTAAGCTTCTTTGCATAAATTTGTATGTAGAAGTATAACTTCTCAATTTCATCTATATCTCATATCTTGTTAAGACAAAATACTATCCTCTCTTGAGCCATAAAATCAAACCCATCTTGAGCATCTCTCCACTTTCCTCTCACTCCCAAGCTTGAAAGTTTGTTTCAATGAAGTATAATTGTAACATGCCGCCTTTTCGTAGGTTAGGGATGTCACGTATTTTCATAAATAATATCAGGAAAGAGATCTTGTATTTTAAGTAAAATAAATATTTAATTCATAAAAATAATTATTAAATAAAACATGTTTTGAGAAATATGATTGAAGTATGAAAAAATATCTGTTAGAAATTAACTAAAAAACATAGAATCAAACTGCTACATCTAAGTCTGGCTTGCTTGCTCGTACTCATCTTTTTCACCTTGGTGGTTAAAAATATAAAAGAACTTTAACTCAATAAAAAACTCTATTATAATGTAAACATAGTTAACATAATTTTTTTTCATAAAATATTTAATGTTGAGAATTAAAATCACGGTTGTTCATAAATATGTCGATGATATGCATGACTTGTAAATATTTCTGTTATATTGATTGATCTAATTGATCTAAATTATTTGACTTATTTAGATTAACTAACTTATCTGATTGGCTAACACACTTAACCTTGTGCTCAAGGTTGTGCACAGGTCCCACATCTTGTGGTCACAAGGGGAACCGCTAATCTTAGGGGTGTAACCGGTCTAGTTTTAGACAAATTTTGGAACTGAATCGGTCTACTCTGGTTTTGTATTTTCAAGAATCGATACCACACCGATTACCCTTCTAAATTAATAATTCTGATTCCAATTCGGTTCGGTCCGATTTTCTGATTTAATATATAACTCTTATAATATATTAATATAAACTAGTACTATATATTATACTATTATAGTGTTACTACTACATATAGTATATATATTATAGTGATATAGTGATACTAATACTATATGTTATACAATAATACATTGATACTAAATTATTACTAATACTATATATTATACTAATAGTGATATTAATACTATATATAGTATTAGGCCATAAAATGTAATTAATATACCAATGTATTTATCAAAAGGAATATGTTAAGAATTTATTAGGCTATAAAATGTAATTAATATATACTTTATATTTAAAACATATGATCAAACAAATGTTCATGTTTAATATTTAAATTTTATGTTATAAATTATAATATAACATTATTTCAGATATAATTATATATATCATATAAAATTGTAAATAATATAATATTATATATAATATTGATAATTAATTAAAATACGTATACGAACCGCCAGTCCGGTTCCAAAAATAGCTAGCATGTGTTAATCTTAATTTTATAATCAAATTGCCTACGTCGCGGCACTACTTGTCATAATCTTGCATCGGAGTTCGTCACATATACGAAATACGAGAGAAAAGAGACCTTGTGGCAGGCTGGTGGTTGGCCTGAGCTTGTAATAAAAGCTTAAAAAGGGCAAAACACTATCTTGTACGCGCACGGGTGTGCAGGGGGAAGGGGAGCGGGCTCTCAAATTTGCAAAATACTATCTTAACTATTATGCTCCTATTACTTATATTACAAAATTAAATATATTAAGTATAAATATCGAAGTCGGAGTTTGGAGTTCGAAGGTCGAAGCCTACATTGGCTCTGACTTTGACTCTGACCATTTTTTCCAGAACAAATCCGACTCCGATTCTAAACTCTAAATTTTTCGACTCTGTCATAGTTAGAGTCGGAGCGGGTGTTAGCCCGATCGGAACTATCGGAAGTTTTGTCCAACCCTACGTCAATCCATGAGTCTTGTTTGCGTTTGCCTGCAACTGTACTTTATGTCCCCTCACAACTAATATGTTAAGCCACTTGTCTTTTGCCTCTTATTTCTTCTATTAAGACGAGCTTCCAATATGTTGTGGGTCCTTAGCTGGGCCTATGAACATGGTGGATTTTATAACCAACATAACTTATTTTAGCTGTCTATTTTTTTTGTTCGTCAGATCCCTTAATTATTGGCTTGGCTTGAACCACTCCCATTGAGGCTGAGTAAAGAACTGAAGCTAGCAACTCTCTCGAGTTCACCAACAAGGCCCGGGGCCAAAGAATCAATGGAATTTACTTCATCATTGGGAAACAAGTCAATAAGAAAGGACTAGAAGACCCTCAGGGCACTGGAGGATACCATTTTGATAGGGCCTATCCATAGTAGTGAATTATTTTTGTATCAGAAGTGTATGAAAGAATTAGTTCAAAATCAAGGTCGTATGGAATCTTAGCCTGCCTCACTTGCTTTCTTTATTGCATAAGGACATAAACGAAGTCAAGGGATTTGGTTCTAACTAGTGCGTGAGAGTAAGCAAGCGACCTTTATTCAACAGATTTATGGTTGAGTCAATAGTATGCTTTTGAGTCAAGAATCTTTGCTCTTCTCTTTTGCATTTTTGCTGCCTGTGTTCTTTTTTGTGTCTGTCCATATCGCAATGCTGGTTGATGCTAGCTATAATGGTTTGAAATAGGGAGCCAACCAAAACCCCCTAATAAAGCTTTGTTCAATAAAGCAAACGATTTGTTCTAACAACTTCGGACCAGATTAACCCTTTTGAATTAGCTGATCTTACAAAATGGATCGGACTGGCTGGTTGGGAAGGGGTGCTGAGAAAAGAATCGCTAAGAGATAAATTCTACTATTTGGTCAAGACAAATGAGTGGTTGTGCAACATGCTCCGGAGGAGATTGACCCTTACCCGAGTCATCAAGTTAGAAAGGGGAGGGTCCGCTGTCTAGACTGCATTTCGGAAGTTTGAACACCATTCCATTTCAACCAAAAATAAAACACTATAAAAGGTATATATAATATATATATTATCGGTCAGCTGGTTTTTATGCAAAAAGGACAAAATGAGATTTGATTTCCATGATGTTGGAATTTCTCAGGTTTCTAAGTAGTTGGAGGTAGGGGTGTAAAAAAAATCTAGAAAACCAGACCGGACCGGCCCGAACCGGTTCGATTTTGGACCAGTTCGGTTCAGAATCGGTTTTTGTAATGGGAAAATCCGTCGAAACTGGTCCGGTTCCGAGTCTAGGCTTTTTAGGACCAGACTGTACATGTTCCATTTAATATGTATTTTAAATTATTTTTTTAAATATTATATATAATATATATAATAATACAAATTATAATTATATATAAGATAATATCATTACAATTTATAAAATGAAAGTTTAATTTTAAACATGAAAATTTAATTGATGATCATATGCTTTAAATATAAAATATATATCTCTATATTAATAACATTTTATCATAACTTAATTTTAAAATAAACTGAAATTGTAAAACTTTAAATTGAAATTGATAAAGTCACCAAATATGATATTGATACTTAATAATGACAATTTAGATAACTTTAACTTTAAGAGGAATTAGAAAGAATGTAATATTTTTGTCTCTATTAATGGACCGTCTCACAGTCCTTTAGGCTTATGTGTTTTCCTTAATTTGATATAACAAGTAAAGCTGAGCTGTGATTGTTGAGGATGCAATATTTTTTCTTATAATTTAACATAACTAGCAAATTCAAGTAGTTGCATAAAAAACAACCCGTGTATAAATGAAAGGACCCTCTAATCCAATCTATATATCTTCATTTTGTACATAACTGGCTTATAGCTATCTTATACTTTTGATTAATCTATTGATTAATTTGTTGTCTATCATGCCCGGCATGTAAATGCATAGGATTTATTACCGATTGTATAAATCTATCTATATGCTTCTTTATTTTTAATCTTTTTCCTAAATGAATTTGGATATAATATGTTCTCGATTGTTTGTAATAGTAATAGTTTTTGGAATAAAAGTATAAAACATATCTTTTTAAAGTAGTTTTTTTTTTTTAACAAATTTGCATTTTATTAAAACCAAAAAACCGGATTGAACCGGTAAAACCGGAAGTACTGGTTTAAGAGGTAACCGGTATGTAATCAGTTTTTGAAAATACAAAATCGA
Source organism: Pterocarya stenoptera (assembly GCA_003123785.1). NCBI lineage: Eukaryota > Viridiplantae > Streptophyta > Magnoliopsida > Fagales > Juglandaceae > Pterocarya > Pterocarya stenoptera. Next base: position 83,147 of record QEOT01000535.1, read on the forward strand.
TATATACCGATTCGATCATAAATTTTGTCTAAAATCGAACCGGTTACACTCCTAGTTGGAGGGAGATGTCATGTGTGAAGGAGTTGTGGAGTGCCAAGCCGCTAAAGAGTCCAGCTTGATTGCTCAAGCTGTGATGTATCACTTGTGATCGCTTAGAGCCCCTTTTCCATCAATAGGTACTCCCAAGGCGTCAACCACACGCCCTAACATAGTCTTTCCCATAGGAAAATCCACAATAGATCCAATGAGCTTAACAAGATCTCACTCTTTAATAGCGATATCGCTACTAGTTTCATTTATCCAAATCTCGAGATTGGCGCATCAAGCGTCTCCCTTCTAAAGGGGAAGAATCATATTTGATCCTGAGCTTATAAGCAACCTATGAACAATGTACTAAAAGAGAGGGGACTACAAGCTACCGACTGCCATACGAGAATAGATGAATTGCGCGCTGAATGAGCAGATGAATTGATTGAGGGTCCGAAGAAGATGTTTACACAAATGAACAGAACCTAACTCTACTTTCTTTTCTTTTTTTAATTTCTCTTGGAGAAATTGAATTTCTCTTGTGATTTTTTTAGTTAATTATATTGAAGAATCAAACAATCACTTTTACATGTTACCTTTCAAATTGGAGAATGGATATCTATCATTTCGTGTTTCCGAGTGAGAAGAAAAAGGATGGCTTTCCCCAATCCCTTCGGGAAGAGATTGGCAATTGATCTCCATTTTTAATGGTTGGTGGTCTGAGATGATTCCAGCAATAACCTTTTCCTCGAGAAAATGCCCTAAGTGAGTAAGGCGACTTCTACATGCTTTGTTCGCACATAGAAGATCTACTAGAAGGCTATGTGGATAGCATTATGATTCTCGCAGAACATGTCCATGGGGTTTCGTGACTGAAATCCCAGTTTTAGTTAGAAGAGATCAAACAACGTATGTAGTTAGCCTGCCATCTGTGTTGATGAGCATCTATCAATATTTTAAGGATTTCTTTTTCTTTGGGGGCACATAACTTGTACTCCTTTCCCTTTTGGTACATTGTTCATAGGTTAGTTATAAGCCTGGGGATTGAATCTAACTCTTCCCCTTTAGAAAGGGAGACACTCGATGCGCCAACCTCAAGATTTGGAACAATTCTTTATCTTTATATTTCATGTTTAACCCCATGACATTCCAGACTACAATCTTCATGTGACAGTCTTAATGATGGAATCTTTACTCGCCCTTTAGGCATTCCTAGGGGTGTAAGTTTGGGTCAAATAACTAGAAAATCGGTTCTGTCCAGTGGGTCAGTCCGAAACCAGTTCTTTACTTGCACAAACTGACTAGATCCGGTCCGATTCTAGTTCCATGATTTTTGGGACCAAACCTGACCGGTTGAAGAAAAAAATAAATAAAAAATAAAATTATATATATAAGTTTTATAAAAAAATAATATTATACAAAATATTTTTTATATATAATATATAAAAAGAAAGAAAATCACTCAAATATTATTATTAAATTTTGATAAGTACATAGGACATTAGTAGTTATATTTATACTAATATAGTTATATTAAATCACTATAACTAATATTAACATATAACTAATAGTAATAGTCTAATATAGACTATAGTTATAGTTATACTAATATAGTAATATTAAATCACTATAACTAATACTAATATATAACTAATACTAATATAGTACTTGGCTATAGTAAAGTAGATTTTTTTTAGTAAAATAGATTTTTATAATAAAAGTATAAAAAAAAATTTTTTAAAGTAATTTTTTTTAAACAGATTTTTAATGACAAACTGTCAAACTTACATTTAAAAAAAAAACGAGAAAACCGGACCGGACCGGATCGGAAACATCTGTTTAAGAGGATAATTGATACGTAATCGGTTTTGAAAATTGTAAAACTGGTACATACCGGTACAATCTTAAATTTTATTCAAAACCGGATTGGACTGGACCGGTTACACCCCTATACATTCCCCTTAGTAGCTTTGGTCGGACCACATTCAGTAGGTTTTGATTTGCCGTTTCCTTTACCCTTTTGTCCTCCTCCTTGATTCATGGATAGAGTATTGAATCCAAAAAAATTCGTTATAGGGGATTCACTCAAAGTAAAGAAGCTACGGATGAAATTTAGCAGAAGAAGAAGAGCTAAAACTAACATGGTCAGAAGCCCTCATTCCCCAATTGCAGATTTGGAACCCATTTTCGAAGCTAGCTGCAAACTCCTTACGTCATAGGGGTAGCGGCATATTGCCCTAGATCCGTAACCTATAGCACCATTAGTAGAGCTAGCAGCACTCTTACCTTCATTATGGATTAACTAGCACGAGTAGT
>QEOT01000539.1:0-24275 GCA_003123785.1 Pterocarya stenoptera
TTAGTTTAAGAAAAATAAAATAAAAAATTTTAAAAAAATATGGTATGTGAAATTTCATTCTTTCTGAGCCTGAAGTTGATTTATCTGGAAAATTTCTAAACATAAGTCGCACACTCTTGCACACCACTTAAAATATGTGATTTTACTTTTTTAACATGATACTTCATATTTTATATTTCTTGACATGTGAAATATGAAATATGAAGTATAAAGTAAAAAAAAAAAGTAAAATTATATATTTTAAGTGGTGTGCAAGTGTGTGAAGCTTCTTTGTAGCACGTCCAAAGGAAATCGTCAAAACCAAAGTCCTCTATACTTCACATAAAATGGGTAATATCCATTTGATATAAAATATATGATTATTTTTATCATTTCACATTTCTTATAAAGAAATTATCATTTTTTACGTGCAACGGGGGATATTTTTATGGGTTATTTTCTCCGTTCGTCAGAGTAAGATCCTCAAGAATTTCTTAAAAACTAAAATATAAAACCAGTCTTTTCTTATGATTGCCCTCGACAACCTCTTTGGTTTTTTTTTTTTTAATCAAAGTTTTTGGCTACCTCTCTACTAATTCAACTTTTTTCCTGCTGTTGGAGGCTTCTCTTCGTAGAAAACTTACACGAAAGTGTAGACATTGAATATAATTTAATTTGATTTATCAAATTATAAAATTAATTTTATTATAAAATAGATTTAATTTATTATATTAACTGTGTATTTTTTCTTTTTGTATTAAATTTATGTATAGATATAACACTTCTCTTTTTAATATGTCAATTTATATTTTTAAATAAAGAGATCAATAAATTTTACTTATGACGGAAGAATACCGTAATTATAATACCTCCACCTTTGTGAGTACCATAAAACATCCAAAAGCAATGTGCCAAAAGCCCTCTGCCACACTAATTAGTTCCGTTTGATACAAAAATACTTTCAACTCATATCGTCATTATAATTTTTTTAAATTCTCATACAAAATATAATAAACAATTCAATTTTCTCAAATTTTAAAACAACAATAATATTAAAAATAATATTTTATTTAACTAATTTAAAACCATCTCATCTCGAGTCCTAAATGTACAAAAATTATTTACATCTCAAAAATCTGGAATATGGTTGGACTCACTAAAAACATACCTAATCTAAACAGACATGTAATCTGTTTCCTAACTTCGCCAAAACGTCAAAGAATTACCAAGAAAAAAAGGTTAATCTGTAAGATTATCAACTCAATCTGCATCCTACTCCATAGAAAAAAAAATACGTGTAAAGAAAAAATAAATAAATGTCGATAAGGACTGGCACCTATGAAGCTGATGATCAGCATAATTATCTTCCAAAGGAGTGTTGATCTATAGCAATTTTTGTTTTTACTTTCTTTAGTGGCCCCACGTTTGAAAGGATTCAATGCATAACGCTGAAGTTGGCAGCAAGACTATGTTACATTTCAAGAATAAATGCAAGTATTACTTAATCTAAGGGAACTAACAAGAAGTTATATGGGAAAATTGTTCTGATTTTTAAGAATATTCTCTAAAAAAAAATTCTTCTCATCAGTTACTATTCACCATCTCACATCCTATAAAAGACACTCACACACTCTATAAAAAAGCTATAAGTGTGGAGTGTAAGAGTGAATAGTAGCTGATGCATAACATTCCTCATTCTCTAAATTCTCCGCGAGTCTAAAGATATAAAGAGTTGAGAAAATTCTTTGTTATGATGTAGAAGTCTGCCGCATCAATTAGCAATATAAATATTTGTATTTAATTTTATTTTTCTTATTATTGTATGGATCATCCCGCATTAAGGGATGTATGTTTACATGTCCATGTAACATATTTTATAACAAAAGAAATTAGAATTTTGCTAGACATAAGTCGGTTCGTTAACACACTATTTATAGTGAGACCTATTTATAATTTAAAAAAATTAAAACGCTAATCATTTTTTAGCATAATTGATTTAGAAAATTTTTACATGAGTGATATATTAGGCGGGTATACAACAAGGCTTAAGTAGTTGTATATTAACCTTTTTAAGGATGAATATTGTATATACGCACAATAAATAGTTAATTAGCAACTAATTTCTTTATTAGTCTCTAATAGTGGTTTAATTTATATTAATTAAGGAACATTAATTTAACATATAAATACCCATCGCAATTGACATATCTTCGATGATCATCCAATCATAATCCAAGTTTCATTGAATTAAAAATACAATCTTGACGTTTGAAGGAAAGGCAAAGATTCAAATTTTATTGATGGTCATACTACGTTACGTTAAATCACATGACTTTCGATGCTAACATGTAATATTTAAGTAATTAATAAATTATATTATTGTTTTAGAATATTTTGTTCTTTGGCATAGCTATCATTGACTTAAAGAAATTTCGTTTTTAATATTAATAAATGTGATTGATTTTCTTATATATTATTCTCTTCCTTTTCTTTTTTTATATTATAAATTATTATTCTTTTTTATTAGAGTATCTTAATAATCTGATTTTAATGAAAATAAATACTACAAATTTTTGAAGGAGGGACTATATATATAGATAGAGAAAGAGAGAGAGTCTGTGTGTTTGTAGCTGCGTTTGGTAAGTGAAGTAATTTACTACTATTTACAAACTATTCACAGATTATCTGAGATCACCTTAATATTCAAATGTAACCTCAAGTGACTTCAGATACAAAAGTGTTTGATGCCAAATTTTGGACTTGACAGTCATCAATTCTTCGGACGATCTGAGTACAATGACAATGAAGGAAACTATAAGTTGTGAACATGATAAATCAAGAAAAATTATAGAAAATAAATGAAATGTATGGATCTATATAGTTTGACATTAAGGCTGCGTTTGGAACACAAATCTAATTGAGTTCAGTCTAATTTTAAACTGAGTCTAACATCTAAATATCTAACTCTCAAATTACTAAACTCATTTTAACTCAAAACCTTCTTACATGTGAGACCCGCAACCTTTTCAATTTAAAACATCTTTATACGTGGGACCTATAATCTTTTTTAATTTTTCATAAAAGTACTAAACTCATCTTAACATCCAAACACACTTTAAATCTAGTTTAGATAAGTCCCACATAACTCTCTCTACTACTCAACTCACTATTATTCATAAAGAATTCAACTCAATTGAACTCAGGTTAACATCCAAACACAACCTTAAATTTGCTTCGCATGGTAAGTGTAAAAGACAAAAGCAAACAAGCAATAAATGCAAGGAAACAACAAAATGAAAAATTTTATATACTACACTATTATCTTATTTTTATTATATTATAATGGGGTGACATAGTAGATCAAATTTTTGATTTTTTTTTTTTAAAAAATAAAGAATAATCTAAAGATGATAAACTGTTGCATTTTATGACACGTAGTATTACTCCGCAACAAATAAAAACATGTACAACTAGAATCAACACATAATCTAGGTGATGAGTATAGTATATCTTCAACATAACGTCTCGTTCACATCAAGACTCACGCCAAAGATTTTGTTATCAACTTGCTTGCATAATTCATGGGATTTGTTTTGTACTACACATGAATTCATATAACTCCCACTTGTAGAGACACAATATATATGAATGAGAGTTGCTCCTAGATCTCCATTTGTTGTCTTTTCTTTTAGTTAGGAGGAGAAATTCTCTTAAATGTTCAAATTACAAGCTCTCATACTTGTTTGACTATTTTAGAATTTTGTAAATGATAGTAAAAATATTTGAGTAAAAATATTTAATTGGGTTTGGGAAAATAAGAGAGAGAAAATTGAATAAAAAAATATTATAAGGTTAAAAATTATTTAAATATAATTTTTGTTTTGATATTTAAAAAATAATATTATTTTTTGTGTTTTGCTTTGGAGTTTAAGAAATTATAATGATTAGGTAATAATTAAATGAAAAATTTGAAAACTTGAAATTAAGAAATATTTTGTGTTTGAGTAATATTTGAGAATGAAATATATGAAAATAATTGAGAACATGACTTGTGTTCCCAAACATCCCCTTAGGCTGCGTTTGGATGATAAACTCATCCCAACTCATCTCAACTCATCATTACACATTTTTCAAATCCCAATACAAAATATAATAAACAATTCAACTTTTTCAAATCTCAAAACAACTTTAATATTAAAAAATAATATTCTAACAATATTTTATTATTTCAACTCAACTCACTTCAACATCCAAGTAAAGATGAAGAAAAGTGAGGTCCAATCTCCAACTAACCCTCTGAAGAAGATGCATGTTTATATTAGAAGCTCTACTGAGTTTGATTTTGGTTTTTTCTGTTGATAACATGATCAAATCACTTCTTTTTCTTGTACTAATCTCCAAACTTTGTCAGCATATAAAGGGGGCAAAGCTTGTTTGGGGTGTCTCTGCTACCAGGAGCAATTACCTTAAAGTGGGATCCCCTACAAATATTCTCCATACAAAATACAAAGTATATTTTCTCAAAAGAAAAAATATGCCTTGGCCACTAGGTACAATCAAGCACAACCATAGCTTAGATTAATACAAGGTGCATTAGCCATTAAACAAAAACCTCATTAAAGTTCATAGAATATTGCAGCCAAATACTCATCTATTTATTATGAACGGAAATGAAATACTCTTGAAGAATATTTCGTGAATTTTTTCACGAAAATATGCAAAATTCTTATTGTTCACACTGCATGTTTTATAAAAAAATAGTTTTATAATCTAATGTATCACATTAAAATATGCCAATTTATTAATTTATCTTTTTGTGGCTAAAATATATATATATATATATTTTTTGTAAAGTATCGAACTGAAAAAGGTTTACATCCCACTTGCAATTGGATCGACAAGGATGTTGAAACTGTGATTTAAGCTTTTTTCCACTTTCATATTTCGTGAATTTTTAAACTTGATTTTAAGAAACTGGTCCTGATCTCAGCCAAGTTAGGTTCCAATCTTTCCCCCACTTCGATTGGTTGGACAGATACACTTTCCATTTATCCCACTTCTTGTCTTTCCCTTTTTCTTTTCTAACCACTTCGTCTCTTGTTTCAATAAAGGAAAAGGAAAAAGTAATCTTCTTATCTTTTTAAGTTTCACTTCTCCTCTTCCCTTTATATATTTTCCCATTCCTAGCAAGTCACACGTTGCTTCTTCTTCCTAATTAAGTTCTTCTACCATTCTTGGCCTATTCTTTGAGTTTATTTCCTTTTACCACATTTATTGGCTTACCATTTTTATATTTTCAATAGGCTTTGATATTATGCTATATGTTAACGTCGTGTTTGGTACGCCTTTGGAGCAAGTTTCAGCAATTTAGGTTTTCAGAGTGGAACCTGCGACAATGAAATAGAAAGAAGCTGGGAGAGGGCGGCCTTAGGGTTGGGGAGTCTCCGATCCCAAAGTTAGTAAAGTATTTTAGAAATTTGTAAATAATGAGAGAGTTTAGAGTCCAAAGAGCTTTTTCGTACCTGAGAGTCTGGGGGGACAAATCATGCCTACTCTCGTGAGACCTACGTCCCCACTACTGTTCCCTTTGTCAAGGTCCTTTAATGCAGCGTGTGTGCCTTTATGATGGTGTCATTAATATGGCATATTGCTCAGGTAGTAGTACCATTATTGCGGCGTGGTTCTTCGATTTTTCTTATCCTGCTGGTGTCTTCGGTGGTTCGTCAATGTCACATTGTCAGAGGATCAAGGGTCCCCCTTGCTTCCTGCTAGTTCATGTAGGCAGGTACTCAAGGGCTGGACACTGTTCGAAAGATCTCCAAGATGACGAGTCCCATCCTCGCTGCATCTGCTCCCATACGGGAATTACGTCTAGAGGAGTCTACCTGCGGGCCAGGCCAAGGGACCAATTTGTTCTGGGCTGTGCCTTCTTTTCTTATTCTCTTTGTTAACGTAGTGTTTCACACACTTTTGAGTCAAATCTCGACAACTCAAGTCTTCAAAAACGAGATCTACACAAGGTAGAAAATATTGCGACTTTGAGAGGGTGGCCTCGAGGCCGAGTAACTTCCGATGCTTAAGTTAGTAAATATTCTTGGAGTGTAGTAAATAAGTAAGAGAATCTAGAGATTAGAGAGAGTGTCCTCGTACATGGGATCAGCTATTTATACTAATGTTCTAAAGAACAGATCATGTCTGCTTTCACGCCTGTTGTGTGGGCGGGCACTCGAGAATTGGACACTTCCCGAGGGGTTCTAGATCGAAGAGTCTCATCCCCTGCAGCAACATCCCTCCTACAGGTCACGCACAGAGGATTCTCCTAATAGGTCGGGTTTGTGGTTTTTTGTCTTGGACTAGGCTTGATAGGGCCTTTTGGGCGTTAAGGAGAAAATTCTCTTACAGTTACCTCGCTAATTCTCACCCGACAAGTACGGTGAGAATTTATCATGATTCAATCTCACCTTTCTTACCAAGGCCGGGAATTCTATTTAGGTTTTTTGAGGTCTGGGGAGCTTCTGCCAATTGACATTTCTGGCGGCGTCCTTATCTTCCATGATGGGCTCACCTTTTCATTACATTTTTTCAAACTCATTAATGAATATGTGTCAGTTGACTATTCATGTCGACATCGTTTCGTAAATCACATTCCCCTAAACCGAATTGACGAATATCATTGTTGCTATGATTCATGGGAGTCTAACCGTCACCTTTTTTTTTTTATAAAACGTGGGAGTGAGACCTGATTTCTACCCACTACACTGTGATTATCCCGCCATTCTAGTTCTCTCGACTTTTCTTCTCTTCAACTAGTCTTCTCTACTACTTCATGTTCTGGCGATAATGGCTTCTGAAAAATCTGTTCAACCTAATGTGTCTGACGGGGGCTCTGCCGACACTAGGTCATTGTTTTTGGGTAGCGGATGACGCTCGACTACCAACAAATCAATGGGAGTCTAACCATCACCTTTTTTTTTTTTTTTTTATATAAAACGTGGGAGTGAGACCTGATTTCTACCCACTACACTGTGATTATCCCACCATTCTAGTTCTCTCGACTTTTCTTCTCTTCAACCAGTCTTCTCTACTACTTCATATTCTGGCGATAATGGCTTCTGAAAAATCTGTTCAACCTAATGTGTCCAACAGGGGCTTTGCCAACACTAGGTCATTGTTTTTGGGTAGTGGATGACGCTCGACTACCAACAAATCAACGCTAACCTCCTTAGCCCTTACCTTCCAAGTTCCAGGGTCTGTTTCCTTCGAAGTTCCTGGCGTCGTTGACGCAGAGGGCCATTCTCGTAAGGTAGCCCTATATCATTCAATATTTTTATGCGGCTTGAGATTGCCGTTTCCTCACCCTATTTGTAATGTTCTGGACCTTATGTTGTATGTTAATGTCGTGTTTCATATGTCTTAGGGCCAGGTTCTAGTAACTCAGGTTTTCAGAGTTGAGCCTGTGAAAAAGAAAAAGAAAGAAGCTGGGAGAAGGTGGTCTTAGGGCCAGGGAGTCTCCGATGCCAAAGTTAGTAGAGTATTTTGGAAGTTTGTAAATAATGAGAGAGTCTAGAGTCCAAAAAGCTTTTTTATATCTGGAAATTGCTATTTATACTGGGAGTCTAGGGGGACAAATCGTGCCTACCTCTGTGGGATCTACGTCCCCACTACTGTTCCTTTGTCAGAGTATTTTAATGCAGCGTGCCTCTACGACGACTTCATTAATGTAGCGTGTTGCTTGAGTAGTAGCATCATTAATGCGGTGTGGTTCCCCGATTTGTCTTACCTTACTGGTGTCTTCGGTGGTCCGTTTATGTCACATTGTTAGAGGATTAAGAGTCTCCCTTGCTTCTCGCTATTTCATGTAGGTAAGTACTCAAGGGCTGGACGCTGTTCGAGGGATCTCCAGGACAACGAGTCCCATTCCCGCTGCAGTCTGCTCCCATATGAGAATAAAGTCCAGGGAAGTCTACCTATGGGCCGGGCCAAGGGACCTATTTGTTCTGGGCTAGACATTCTTTTATTCTTCTCTTAGTTACTCTTCATAGGCCCACTAAAGGGAGAAAACCCCCTTACACTATATTTATTGGTTCACTGTTATTATATTTTCAATATGTTGTAAGTTTCATATTTATGGTATCTCAATAGGAGTAAGGTTTACCTCTAATTCCTTTCGGAACTAGATCTATTGAATGCGAAGTGCGTGTTTCATCTAATTATAGTTTCAATTTTGCATAACTATTACTCTTTGCGTTCCGCTTTGGAGCGGTACTGTCCGTTTTAGGCTATAGATCAGCAACCACTTATATTTTGACACGTCACATTATACACTATAACACAATGCATCCCACTGCACCAAAACAACCTCCAATACCCTACGTCAAACCCCAGCTTCACTGGCTACCCGTTGCACAGCCATCACCTCTCTCCTTCTACACACCCAGCCGCCCACGCCACAACCGCCCACAGCCATTCCGACGCAGGCAGCAGCCACCCACATCAATTCCGACTCCATCGGCAGGTAGCCCGATGAAACCACCCACAGCCATTTTGACACCACGAAATCCGACAGCCACCACGCAGTCCGACGCTTCAAAGGCTCCGAATTTGACGAGGGTGAGGAGAGAGACGATTGTGAGAGTGAGAGAGAGAGAGAGTGAGAGGAGACTGTGTTCAATGAGTTTAAAGAGGGCTTCGAGGGAGAGCAGGGTGAGACCGTGAGAGTCAGACGAGGGGTAGGATTTTTTTCTTTTATTCAGTGCATTGCATCTCATTATTGGTCCAATGGGTGGGCTACGTGGCCGGCTCTTATTGGAGGCTGGTCTCAGCCCAATAATAGATGTACCGGTTTAAAGATTTTCTCTTACTCTTTAAGTACCAAATTTTGAATTTTAACATGGACAAATCTTAGATTTGATTCTTGTGGAATAATTAGATCTAGAGATGAACGACACATATTTTATCTAAGAGTTATTCTATTATCAAGTTATATCATTTAAATGATAAGATTTAATTCGTAATACTTAAATTTTAAAATTTATCTTATAAATTAAATTATATAATGTAAGCATTATGTAGTGTAGAGATCATAAAATAGCGATAATCTTTTTATATAATGGATCTAATTCATCATTTTTATAGGACCTTTAAAAAAAAAAATTGGAGAAACAATAGTGTGGGCCATTGGTTCACTTGGGCGCGCGCTTTCCCACGGTCCAATGACAATATGAGGGAATCCACTTGTACGCCCATTTTGGTTGGATAAAGGATGACGTTGGTGCCCCATGACCTAACCCAAAAAGTTACTAACTGCGGCTTCACGTGCCTTGGCCACGCTCCAATCACTTACTCGTGACAATAAGGGAGGATGAGAAGCGCGTGGCGGATGACATTAATTCCCCAACCACACTGTTGAAAAAAAAAAGTAAGAAATGAGTAGCCACTGTGTTCTAGCAATAACATTTTTACTTTTTGCCATAAAAGCTTGAGGACAAAGCAAAGGCAAGCCGCCCATGCAGTATCAGTACTGCACTCGGACGCCAACTAACTTCCGCCGACCTTGTCGTTTTCCCTTTATTTTTTTAAAATATTATTTTTATTAATTTACTTTCTATTTTATATGCAAATATTTATTATATAATCGAATAAGAAATTTTATAAAAATAAATTTATAAAATGATGTGATTTTTATAATATATTAAATTATAAAATATATTTTAAATTATGTAATTTTTTTTTTTGTAAACCTAAAATTTATTTTCTGGTTATTAAACATATAAAAATAAAAAATAGATCTATTTTCAATTTTCTGAAAAAGAAATTAAATTGAAAAGGGAGATATGACATTTGATCATTTTCGGTCTCTGACTCTCTACCTGTTTGTGCTCTGATTTTGAAATCCTTATGTTGTCGGTAATTTAAGAGCACTCATTCCATTAGTTTTCGTGGCATTGTCACATTTGAAAGACCATTCACTTTGCCTTCGAGCTCCATTGTTCATCTCTTCATTGAAGTTCTTCTCATCCCTTTGGTATGATAATTCAAGAAGTTTCAATGCTGGTTGGTGAAGATTTTCATGAGGAAAAATTTTACGAATCTGATCATCTTGTCTCGTTATAATGAAGTGCTATTGCTCTTAATCTTTAAATTTATTCTTTAAAAAATAAAACGTACTAATCTATTGGTGATTGTGAAATCATTACTTGTTCTAAAAGTTTAAACTGATAAGAAGATGTATATTTTATTATTGATTTTATATCTTAACACTTCAGGTCCTAACTTGTGGGCCAGACTCCGGCTCAATGAATAATCTAACACGTAGAATATTTAATTAAATATGATAGAGTGTAGAGTCAGGATTCGAACTTATGACCTCTGTTCTGATACTATGTAAAATCATTACTTATCTCAAAAATTTAAACTGATAGAAAGAGATAGATTTTATTATTTATTTTATATTTTAACAGTGATTAAAGTGCTAGATTTTACATCGTGGGATAAGAATATGACTCAAAATATCAATCTTTTATCATAGTCTCTCAAAACAAGAACACAATTTTTATTATTAGTATGAAACATTTTGTACTATTTTTAACAATTTTTTACTCTTTTTTTCACGGTGTACTTTGGATCTTACAAGTAGAAGGACTCATAAATTTAATTTTTTAATTTTTCTCGTTGAATCAAATTAATATCTTATATGAGAAAACATTTTGGTACTCTATAAAATAAATAAGAGATATGGTGTTGTATACATATTATTTGAATTAATGATAAAATGGTTGGCATAATATATATATATAGTATATTTATGACATTTACTTCACCTTTATTTATTTATTTTTTTAATTTCTGAATTCTGCGTGATTATAGAATTTGTACGTAACTTTGCGTCTGCATGTGCCACTTTTTCTATTGTACGTACTTTATTCATCGATCGTCATGATATGTAGAATGGGTGCTCTCTCTTTCAATAATGTGATGCATCATGCAAGGTTGACTTTTTGGTTTTGCTTGAGAACTTATCCAAAAGCTTTTTTTTTTATTTAGTACTATTGAGAAATTTCATATGGTTTAGAAATAAACTCATTTTGAATTTTATAAGAAGTTACCTCACTCCTCTTATTATTCATTTTATGAAAAGAAATAAATGTTTTTATATAGTATCATAGCAAGTTAACCTATGACTAATGATGGGTTCCTACGACCTATCCACTTTGATGGTATCGGAAATACCAGCCCACACGTGAGGTGGCGTTTGAGAAGTCTCATATGACTTAGGAACAAATTCATCCTGAACTTTATAAGGAGCTAGCTCACTCTTCCTATTAGACCTTTTATAAAAATAAATGAGTGTTTCTATAAGTACTCCATAACCAAGCTTGAAATTAATACTCTTATCTCGTTTTCTTTTAACAAACTAAAATAAGTAATTTTAATGTCAAGGGATGATGGTTGGAGATTTATCAAGAAAATCAGAAAGATGGAGTCGGAGTTGTCTCTGTCGGCCGACAAGAGCGGCCTACTTATATATATATATTTCTATCCTTTGATTCTTATGAAATATTCTAAAATGGCATTTCATACTCAAGGAACTCCACGATTTAGGCCAAGATTGAAGAAATTAGAAAAGATCATCACTACTTTCAATCTATTTGGAATAATAAAGAATTAATTGGCCACGGTTTGGTGCGATTGAATATATAGTTAAATATCAAATATATATTGTGGTTGGCAAGATCATCAAACATAGTCAATTATGATTGATTACTAATCAATCAATTTCTTACTCGTTGAAAAAATCTAGCAAATCAACCAATGATGTTAAAGAAATGTTAAAATAACCTTAGAATATATAAGAAGCTTATGATTTCCCGGAATTATTATTAATTAATCAAGCTACACAAGAAAAAATAAACACTAAAGAAGAAGAAAGGCACATGCCCTATGATGTCAATAATGTTGGTAGGAGAGAGAAAGGAAGCCGAGAGAAACATATATACAGTTACTTCTTTCTATATATAGTTACTTTCATGGGAGAGATCATCAGAAAGGACGATCGGTAGGTTGCACGTCCATGGGATCAAAATATTCTCGCAAATAAACTTATAGACAACCGACAGAAACCTCTTTTGAATAACAAAAAGTGGTCAAACCAAACCCTTCCTCCCAATTAAAAAATAAAATAAAATAAATCTAATGGCACCAGGGGGTAAAAAAAAAAAGAAAGGAAAAAATAGATGGTTGAAAATATGAGACATGTTTATTTTTCACAAAAATATAGAATAAAAAATAAAAAATTATATTTTCCAAACTATTATTGGAAATTGATAAATAGTTCACATAACATATATTCATATGTGACTATTTATAATAAATGGAAAATAATTAATAAACTACGTTATATAATCTTGACGGTCAAATCTTAAATTTCAAAAAATAAAAAATAATATATTTTTTTTTTTACAGGTATAAAAATTATTTTCTACCATCACTTTCAATTTGGAAAGCACAAGAAAAAGCTCCTTGTGATCCCAATTAATTATTAGGGCAATATCATAATATATATGAAAAAAGAAAAAAAAAAGGCGTTTTCCTCTTATTATATATCCTAATCTGGATAAACATTGGATATCCACCTAATTAACCTAAACTGATTTTTTAAGGATTCAATATATAATTGATGAAAATATGCTCAAATTAATCATTTTAAGTTGAATGAAAACAAGTAAGGCTTTGAAAAAAGTGTATCTTGTGTCATTGTCAGCTTGATGAAAATGGCAAATAATATAAAAAAAAAAGAAAAAAAGTCATTTTCATTCATTTGGAAGGATTCATGTTTCCTGACAGAAACTTGCTTAGATGCAATAAATCCAACCAATTGTCAACAATAACATAACATTAATTATAACTTGTTTTTGTCGAATCATAATTCTTCGTAACGATTTTCTATCAAAGTTCATCTATAAATTAATGTGATTTGAGAGCATCGTAAAAAGATTAGCCAAAACTAAATGATATTTTTTATGAATGTAAGATAAATTTAACTTTTGACTATTTCATTCAGATAAATATCTATATTGGAATGACTATTTTTTTATTATATAACAATAAAATAATATAAGATGAATTTGGTTTTACCTATTCATATCAAATCTTCACATTAAATTATCTATTTATTCATTATATAATAATGAATATTAATAATTTAAAAAATATTTCACATTTTTAATTATTAATTTATTTTATTTTATCATATTTTACTATTCTACCTATTATATTTTAATTAGTAATCATATTCTAATTAAATTAATATATCACTAACTCAAATTAATATATCAATGCATGAACCCAACCCCCGACCCATGAACCCATGCACATGAATCCAGGCATTGTGATAAAGTATGTGATAGAATTAATAAAATATGTATTTGGTGTATGTACAATAACCTTCAAAATTTTAAATTCTCTTCAAAGTAATTGTAGCTAAATTCCAATTATTTGGATTTGGCTAATCCATTATGATCATATTTTGTGCTCTAATAGTTAAATACTCAATAGATTTAACTTTTGGCTAATCTATTGAGGATGCTATAATATGGTACGTTAGATTATAAAACAAATATTATATAAAGTCGTATCAGTTCGTAGAGTTATTTTTATAAGATCTCTTTCTAACTGTAACAATTCTCGTATATACATAAGAAGTAGAGCTTATTGTATTTAATACTGTGATATCTATATACAAATTGTATTTATTCTTGAAATTATAGAAATCAGCATGGTCATAAAATCTTAAGGGATATTAAAATTATTATTATTATTTTTTTATCACAACAATAAAATTTGACCAAATTCTCCTAGGGATAGTTAGTACATCCCTATTATCGCCGTGACATATATACTCTGTACTTTTTCCTATGACATATATACCCTATGCTTTTTTATGTAATTAAGAAAATCTTAGCTCTTTTAATCACCTTGAAAACAAAGTTCCATCTATTGGTGTAAAAGACATTTTAATTGTGAAATTGAATATTTGCTCTCTTTTTAAGTGAAATGATTATAAACAAAAAGCAAAGAGGAAACTTCATTTTACACTCTCATGTCTCATGTGGATGTTGAGATCATATGAGATAAGAAATTCGAGAATAATAGTAAAATGATTTGTAAATAGTTAGAAAATGATTTGAGTTAAAATGTTTTACGGAGTTTTGGAAAAGGAGAGAGAAAAAGTTAAATAAAAATATTATAAAATTAAAATATTGTTAGAATATAATTTTTTAATATAATTTTTATTTTAAAATTTAAAAAAATTGAATTAATTTTTGCCTTTTGTCTGAAAAAATTGTAATAATTAAATTAAAAAGTTAATATTGAAATTGAAAAGTATTTATATTGAGTGATGTTTGAATGTTGAGATTAGAAGAAATAAGATAAGTCAACATCCAAAAGGGGCCTCAATTAGCTCAATTTATTAATTTTTTCATTAAATTATCAAAATTTATAGGTGATTTTAAAATTTTGATACTCTTCACACAAAAAATACTAGATACAGTATTAGGATGTGCAAGCCTCACTTACATTTAAAAAAAAAACCGAAATCCACTATAAAAAAATAATTTTTTTAATATAAATTTTAGACTAATATATGTGAGATTTACACATTTAAAATTATATAGATCAATTCACTTTTCACCCTTTGATTAAGAGAACCACTAAGATTGTGAAAAAATAACAGCAATTGGTAGTAATTTGAGAAATTGACAAGAAGAGAGATTTGTCGTGTAGATGGTAAAGATTGATATAAACGCTTTGCATGGAACAATAAGCTTCTGTTTGGACATTGTATGATAGGACAGATTTTCATCTCCTAAAAATATATTTTATTTTACAATTTATATTAGTTTACGTCATTTTAAATTTAATTAACAAAAGGAGGGTGCTAGTGCTACAGAGACATTTTGTGCATTTCTCTCTTGTATTTATAAATAAAAAAAGGGAAATGCACAGAAATGCACATCGGTATATTTTATCGGGTCATTACGTTCGGTTTGATTAACATTTTCCTTGACAAAAACGTCTGACAAAGAATCCGGTTACAGTCACCGCTCCTAACTATCATTAGAGTTATCGTTAGTTATATGATTTTATTTTATTTTATTTATATTTTTATACAAGTATTTTTTAATACTTTTAAATATTTTTAAAAAAATATTTTTAAATATTATTAAAAAATATTTTCTTAATTGCTAAATAAAAAAAAGTCAAAACGGTAGAATGTAACGGTATAATAGAATATAAAGAGTAGTATTATTTTCTCACAAAAGTTCACTTTTACTGTTTTACAAACTCCATCCACAACTTATCTATTTTTCTTTTTTTCAAATCTAAAAATTTTTGTTACGAAGTCCCCGTTCTCACAAGATCTCTTAAAAACATATGTCTAAAGAATTTCATAAAGATTTATGTTTGGGATGAGATGATATAAGATGAGATGGTATTAAATAAAAGTTAAAGGTTGAAAAAATATTATTAAATATTATTTTTTAATATTATTATTATTTTAAAATTAAAAAAAATTTAATTAAGATTTAAAAAAATTAAATTATTTATTATATTTTATGTAAAAATTAAAAAAAATTCTAATAAAAAAAAAATTAAGTTAATTTCTCAATCTACACAGCCTTAGAAAATTTTCAGACATTTGCCATATAATGACAAAATCCAAGGTTTGCTCGAAATAGCAAAAGTTGAGTTGCAAAGAATGATAAAGCCCAAGCTGCTCTTTAATATTCCAATTTTGTGCAGATCACCCACCAAAGTTTCCAACTCTTGTCACCCACACTTTGGAGTTAGAGACAGAGAGAGCGAGACAGAGAGAGAGAGAGAGAGCCAGTTGGTTGTGTTTGCCACCAGTTTACCTTTCCCTGGGACCGTGAAATCCTTCAGCCTCGAAACTCAAGTGGGTCATTCTTTTATACGAGGTCCTCCTCTCTCCCACTTGCCGGTCTTTGCTGTCTCAGCCAGTGTTACCTTACCTGCCCCTTTTCAAACTTCCCCAAGAGACGCTTCTCTCTTTTTCTGTGTGCTCTTCTTTTCTATATCCGAGTAAGATGTAGTTTTCTCAATCTGGGTATTCTCCTTTTCTTATTGTTCGTGCTTCTCGCGGGTCATGATACATCAAAGTTCTGATTTTGGTGTAGGTTGTGTTCTCTTCGTTCTTTGCTTTATACTTGTTTATGCTTTGTCTTTAAGACGCGTTCTTTCCCGTTCTTCGAGAAGGAGGGTGTTAGCTTTCAATTCAAGCATCTGGGATTGTGCAAGCTTTTCTGGATATTGCCTATGATCTTTGTTTCGGATTTTGGATTTGAGAGTTTGGTTTGGGGTCACTTGTGGAGTGCAAGGGATGTCGGACAAAAGAGGCCTTTTGAATTAGTTTGAACTCTACTTTTGCGGTGGAATAGTGACTATCATTTCATCCCTTTCCCAAGACAATGGAGAGGTTTATGGCCAGATTTTCACTTCTTTAGCAAATAAAACCTTAGCTTTATGAAATAATATGAAGAATCTTCTTAAGAAGCTTCATATCGTGTCCAATCAATCGGAAGATACAGAAGGGTCTACTTCATCCAAGGTGAATACTTCTAATGAAGGGTCGTCCCCTGATAGGATTGTGCACTCTCGGTTCCATCATAATTCTGAGAATAGACCCCTTTTGGGGCTCTCGGGTTGGTTGAATTCAGTTGCTAATATAGGTAGCCCCAGTCATCCGTCTTCTTCGAATATGACCGGGGGAGAAAAAACAGAACCCTCTGATTTGGCTGGTACTGGTAATTTAGATGTTATGGATGCAGCTAGGCGTGATTCAGTTTCTAGCAACTCGAGGGATCCTGATATAGAGGAGGAGTATCAGATACAACTGGCTTTGGAGTTGAGTGCCAGGGAGGATCCCGAGGCAGTTCAGATCGAGGCTGTAAAGCAGATCAGTTTGGGCTCTTGTGCTCTTGATAATACCCCGGCTGAAGTTGTTGCCTATCGATACTGGGTAAGTTTCGCCCTTTCTTTTGCTTCCTAATTTCAGTTTCGTTGACTTGCTACTCTTACCTATCATTCGTACGATCACAATCGTTATAAGAACTCGTAGTGTATAAAATGATATGTTACCAAAACATATTTATGGCTAAAGCAAGTTTAATTCTGCTCCTGTTCATAGATGCAGATGATGCTTCTATTAAGTTGAAAAATGCTTTTTGATGAACCGGATGGTTTAAGCATGCGAGTTAAAGGGTTGTTTAGGGAAATGGGGAAATTTTTTGGGAAAACGTCATTGTCACCCTCGTAGCTCCTGTGATCCTTGTACTTTAATCCTATTAATGTAATGAAAGTGACACTTCAACTGGATTAATGTTAGTCGCATTCCCATATGTAAGCAATGTTGTTGAGAGTCAAAGTCAAAGCTGCTTTGCAGTGATAATGTGTTAGCGAAGGCAGGACCGGCAGAACTAGTTATCTCCAATTTAGAGTAATTCTACTAATTATTTAGCTGTATGTATAGGATGTTCTTGTCCTTCTCGGTAAAGTTTTCAGAATTTAAGACCTAATATCTGTGGCATAGTCTTGTCTACAAGTATATCTTCTTTTCTAGTTCACTTTTTTTTTTTCCAGTTCTTTTGTTTTGTAATTGCTTCTCATTTTTTTTCCAAGGTTTCTCTCATGCCAATGCAATGCATATGACAATAAATGAATCAGGAAATCTATGTCACACTCCTATTTCTTTAATAAATGGTCCATTGTTATTGGAGATCAACGAGACAGTAGTCCTGCATCTTGCTTTTGTTGTAAAATTGAAAAAAAAAAAGATAGTTCTATTGAGGGTTTACCTACTTGTGTTGGTCATATCTCAGCATACTTGCTGGCCCATATCTCAGCATAAAAGGGGAAGTAAATCTCTTGAAATCTATTTTATTTGATTTGATAAGTTACTATTATATTTCCTGAGTGCTTGATTTATCTATTTGTAGATAAACTGAAAACTAAATAACTATACAGGATTATTCTTTTCTTATATCTGTAAAAACCTTCATTTTCTCATATCTGAACGTGTATAGTCTTTTCTAACCTATCTCATATCGTAGATTTATTCATGCTTCACAGAATTACAATTCTCTTAGCTATGATGACAAGATCTCAGATGGCTTCTATGACCTGTATGGAGTTATGACTGAGTCAACCTCAGAAAGAATGCCTTCCCTTGTTGATCTACAGGGAACACCAGTGTCAGACAGAGTCACCTGGGAAGCAGTTTTGGTCAATAGGGCCGCTGACGCTAATTTGTTGAAACTTGAGCAGAGAGCTCTAGAGCTAGCTGTTAAATCAAGGTCCAATTCTCTCGTTTTCGTAGGTAGTAATTTGGTGCGAACGCTTGCTATTTTAGTTGCTGACTATATGGGTGGACCAGTTGGGGATCCTGACAACATGTTGAGAGCATGGCGAAGTCTCAGTTACAGTTTGAAAGCAACCCTTGGTAGCATGGTTTTGCCACTGGGTTCTTTGACAATTGGATTGGCTCGTCACCGTGCATTGTTGTTTAAGGTGCATCCCTGGCTTTTTTTAACCCCTAATATTCATTCAGCATAATTCTAAGACCCTGACAACTATCTGTGCTTGCTTCTTAGAATTATTTTATTTTCTAAGATTATTTTAAGCTATCTGAATATGCATTCGGCATAGTATGTGATGTGCCTTGTTTTTATAAAATTTGATGCTTGTTACAACAGGCACTATCTCCCATTTTAGGCTTGTCCAGAGCTTTGCAATTATACCACCTTCATACAACTTATGGAACATCTTATCTGAGTTATTGATGCATTTAATAGCTCACTCTTCTGCCTCCTATTGTTATAACATGTTATTAGCTCTCCTGGACAATGACTTACTTCTTGCTCCATGTTGTAAACACTCTTCTTGAGATAGGTTCTGCATCAGACGTAAGATAACTTTGAATGACTATATTAACTGGTCGACAAGTTTGGGCCTGCTTTTGCGAAGTCAACTTATGTTGAGAAATGTAGATCAGATCAAACTCCTCCAATAAACACCTTGTTTTAGGAATTGTGCATGAACTCATCTGATAGGATGTCAGTCTGTCCTCCAAAGTTGGAGCAGGATGGGGCCCATGGTCTTTAGCTCCAAATATTCAGAATGCTCTAGTGTGTCCATTGCGAGTTTTTTCTGTTTGCGTCCTCTGGTTGAATTCGTATGAAATCTTAATTTCTTTGACACTGTGCTTGCCTAGTTTATGCATTGAAGAGCCTCTGTCAAAATCTCAGTCAGCTCTGTTTAGGTGGTCACAAGAAAAGCAATATTGTTCAATGTATTTCGGTCTGTTTTCTATATAATTTGTTATTCTTGTTTTAATCTTCTTTTTAAATGGGGCAAGATCAGTAGAAAGGCAGCCTAGCCTAAGACCTCTTTATGCCTGTGGAAGATAATATGGTACATTCTGTGCTGGTTCCAGGGTGAGACTCATGAAAGCTCCCACTAACATTTGGACCTTTTCCATATAAAATATTATTTATAGCTCTCAGCCCCCCCTACCTGGTCTGTCATTTCTATGCCGGATGCATGGAAGGCAGAAAAATTGTCTTGGGTAGTTTTTGTTCTCAGTTCTAGTTGAAATTTAAATCACTTCTACCAGAGGGTAAGGTGAATAGTTTGATGGCAGAATTAGGATTGGTGCCCTTTTATGATTTCTCAGATGCTAGAGTTTGTTTGGCCAAATATTTATTACCATGATGTTGAAGGGTAGTTCCTCTGTGTACTAACAGTTATCAACAACTGCATTACGACAAGTACTGTGATTATCCTGCTATCAAGGCATCTGTATAGTTGTTAGAAGCTGTTCTGTCTCCTGTGAGTCAGCTGTCTTCATTAGATTTTATTTCTTTTATATTGTTTTGATAGCTTTATAGATAAAAAAACTTTTGTCATTATCCTTCGGTCATTTGATCATCTTGTGTTATATGACTCTGTCCTTCACTAGTTTGGATAGTGAGATGAGATGAGATGAGATGGTTTTAGATGAGTTGAATAAAATATCGTTAGAATATTATTTTTTAATATTATTATTGTTTTGAGATTTGAAAAAGTTGAATTGTTTATTATATATTTTGTATGGGAATTTGAGAAAGTTGTAATGATGAGATGAGGTGAGATGAGATGGGTTGAGAGTGTTTTTGTATCCAAACGGGGCCTAACTCTTAGTTTCCCTTCTTGTATGGAATCATGGTCATCCACTAGTAGCTCTCATCTTCAGACTTTTCTGTGGTTATGTAGGTTTTGGCTGATAGTGTGGGCTTCCCATGCCGGTTGGTGAAAGGACAGCAATACACGGGTTCTGACAATGTGGCAATGAACTTTGTGAAGATTGATGATGGAAGGTAACTGTTGTTATTAGTTTATTTTTGTGGTGGATTCAAGTCAGTTGGATTATTCAGGATTTCGTTATCTATTTTCTGCTTGCTGAAACATGATTTCGCTATGCATATGAGTTGCTCTATTTTTTCTTTCTCACTCATGGTCTTAGTAAGGCATTGATGATTTTATATAATAGTTAGAAGATAATTCCGTGCCCATTGGTGTTTTAAGATGTCATTTATGTCTGTTTAGTTGCATTTTTTTTTTCCTTTTAATGTCAATTGCTTAAGATGTCATTTACGTCTGTTTAGTTGCATTTTTTTTTTCTATTAATGTTAATTGCTGCTGCAAATGATCTCAGAGCAGAAAATTCCCTCATTTAGCTCAATGAGTTTTTTCCTTACATTTGGATTTGCAAAGCCATTAACGTTTCTGAGATGTTGATAATGTGAAATACAGGGAGTATATTGTTGATCTAATGTCAGATCCTGGTACACTTATTCCATCTGATGCAGCCGGGTCGCATATAGAATATGATGGATCTTTCTATTCTGCAAGTCCCCTGTCCAGAGATGTTGACTCCTCTTATGTGGCCTCTTCAAGCAGTGGGGTTGGAAGTTCATTTGAGGAACATTCAGATTTTGGGATATTGGACAAGAGGTCTAGGCTCAGCAATTCAGTTGCTTTAGGAAAAGAATCTGATGACAAAGGTGATTTCACTACTTCTGCAAGCATAATCAGGCTAACTCAAAGTGAGGAAGAGCACAGGTCATCCTCAGATGATTTTGGATCTCCCTCCAATGTAGATAAGGTGCCAGTGCAGGAGAATCCTGGCAGACCTAGTCATCCTTACATGCATGCAAGATCTCCTTCTTGGACTGAAGGGGTTAGCTCCCCTGCTGTCCGTAGAATGAAAGTTAAAGATGTTTCAAAGTACATGATTGATGCTGCCAAAGAGAATCCACAATTAGCTCAGAAACTTCATGATGTGCTACTTGAGAGTGGTGTTGTTGCTCCGCCAAACTTGTTCACTGAAATTTATCCTGAGCAGTTGGATGTGTTGGTAGTTGAGGCAAAGCCCCCAACTGAAGATAAGGGTGAAAATAAGCTGGGGATTGGAACACAAGAGCTCAAAGGTCAAGATGATCATGGCCCTGCTCGCTTTTTGCCACCTTTACCTCCCCAGAGAGTGCAATCTAAAGAAAATGTATCCTCTAGTCAACTGGAGCATCTTAAAGGTGTTGAGGATGATATAGGATATGTAACTGGACAGCTTATCTCATCACAACCTGAAATATTGAATCCTGTGAAATTTACTAAGAGAGTGCCTGTTGCTGCTGCAGCAGCAGCAGCAGCAGCTGTTGTTGCATCTTCAATGGTAGTCGCTGCAGCAAAGTCGAGCACTGAATCCACTCTTGAACTTCCTGTAGCAGCTGCTGCCACTGCTACTGCTGCAGCTGTGGTAGCAACATCTGCAGCTGTCAGTAAGCAGTATGAGCAGGGTGCAAGAAGTGATGGAGATGCAGATGTAGCTTGTTATGATCCATGTGGTTGGGGTGACCATCATCATGATGCTTCTGGAGCCATATCAGAAGGCGAGAGAATATCAGATAGATCGGCAGGTAATGAAAGCACAAAATCTGATGGCGCACTTGATGAAGTTGCAGAATGTGAGATCCCATGGGAGGAAATCACCTTGGGTGAGCGTATCGGACTTGGTACTTACCTGTGCATTATGCCATCAAGTTCTTGTACTTTGTCCTAAAGAATAATAATATCATATGGTTTTCCACGTGTGTAATTTCACCCTTTTGGGTTAATCCTTTGTTCTGCAGGATCATATGGGGAGGTATATCGTGGAGACTGGCATGGAACTGTGAGTTTTCCATGCTGACCCTGAATGAATCTCGTCATCTTTTATAATACTGGTGTCTACTATGGGTCTAATCCTTTCCTTTCACCTTGGTTTCAGACATGTTGAGTATTTTGTGCTGAAATTGTCTGTGTGTGGGTTATAAAGCTTCAGTATGGAAATAGTTACCTTATAAAAATATGGAATTGCCCAACATGCAAAATGTGGCCAAAAAGGCACTCTGAAAAGAATACTGTCACAGCACGTGATCAGAGAAAACAGTACTGTATACAATGTGAATGATGTAGACTTGTCTATTGATTTAGTGTTTAGGGTTCTATACGATCAACATAGGTGGGCTAAAGCCTCTACCTGCTAAACTTGGCATTAAAGAACCGGATATAAAAATTGTTGGCAGTACAGCTTAAATTCCATGAGTACTTATTTTTCAAAGTTAATAAACTAACCAAAACAGATTATTGCTGAAGATTGTAAACACATTCTTTGATATTTATCAAAGAATAAGGATCATTGTTTCTTTCAGATGTTAGGTAAAGCCTACAATGACAGGCATTTGTAGGAGGAGATGAAAAGTTCCACAGGTTATTGAATGATGCCCATATAGGTCAAGTCTCAGCGTATATGATACGCTGAGCTTTACTTATTTTATTTTCTTCCATTGTGATTATTTATCTGAATTAAGTCTTTGGAAGGTCTCTCTCTGGCCTATTCATTTGAGGTGTTCTTTTTCCCTTTGTATGTATTTGAATTCCAAAGCATCATCCCCATCTTCCTATTCCAGAGTGCATATTGTTTTTGAAAAGATAAGTTTTATTGATGATCAAGAAATAGGAACAAGGCTATATTGATGTTCATAGGGAGTATACATCAGACAACTAATGAGAGAGAGAAAAACATCGGAAAATCCTGGAAGCTAAAGCTAGAAAATCATAAGTGGGTTGCCATTCAATGGCAAAGTGTATTGAAAAAGAAAACCTTGGGGTTTTCTGCAGTCCTTGTACTATCTTCAAAGCTTTGGTCATTTATTTCCCTCCATATGCACCACATCAACCAAATCAGGATCATTTTCCACAAGGTGTCACCGTGAAGACTATCATTCTGTCGTCACAGCTACATATTATAACCTTATTATCTGCTTTGTTTTGGGATGTTACTTCAGTTGTATAGGTTGGAATGAAACATCAATTGTCCAGCCCTATGTCACTGTCTTCTGTTTGTTTTGAGATTTCTTGCTTGCATTTGCGCCAAATGCATGTTCTAGGAAACTCGATGTTTGGATCCTATTGTCAGTGTTTGGTTTTATAGGAAGTGGCTGTGAAGAGGTTCCTAGACCAGGATATTTATGGTCAATCACTTGAGGAATTCAAAAGTGAGGTACAATCTGCTTTTCCCTTTTAAATATTTCTTTGCATTTACAGTTTTTTGGGTTCTGAGCTCCTGTTTCACAAGAAAATAAGACTTAGTTTCATTTGTTTTAAATGCTTTGTGTTTGCACCTTAATTGATATGATTTTTCTGCTTAATATTGCTAGCAAGATGTCACTTCAAGAAATTGATCTTCTGGTTTACATCTGATTTACTGCCATTCTTGACCCTCCTCACATTAACTGTGGCGAATATATTATTCTTTGCTGATTGACACATAGGAGATGAAGTTATAGTGCAATACAGAATTGGAGTTATTTCTTTGGTCTCTTCAGTTAAAAGCCTGCTTGTGTTGTCAAAACTTTCCATGCCCTCATTGCCTTATTTTAATTGAGCGTATGATTGACTCATAAAAATAAGGGATGAGATGCCTGGACACATTTGTTTGGATTTTGATCAGGATTTTGGAAAGTCTACCTGTGATTTCTTCCTCTCAACTTAGACTTTTGCTAGCTGTCATTGTTATCTCTAAGTCTCTGGAGATTTTTGTTGAAACCGTTTGTTCTACTTGTGGTTTGAATTTCAAGGTGCTGTTAATGAAAAGACTCAGGCATCCCAATGTTGTGCTCTTCATGGGAGCTGTAACA
>QEOT01000539.1:71262-91554 GCA_003123785.1 Pterocarya stenoptera
ATTCAATCTTGGTGCACATTGTGAATCATTTGTTGAATTGCTTTCATTGTTCATTCAAGGTCATCATTGGTTCTTGAGTGTTCATCAATTTCGACCACCATCATTGTTTGTCAACCTTTCATAATTGATCCCCCTTCTTCCACCTAGCCCTAGCCAAAACACTTACCTTATCCATCCAAGTCAAATTCGGCCAACTCACTTGCCTTATTTGCATTGCCTTAGCTGCCCCTCTTACTTGCCATAATAGGGTTTCCATACATGAAAACCCTAGTTGACTCATTCCATACACTTGGCCGGCCACCTATCTATCCATAAGCACATCCCTAGTTTTTAGAAAACCTTACAAAAAACACTCACTAGCCTAGCTCGGCCAAGCCTTGGCCGCCCATCACCTTTGCCCTAGCTCCCAAACCCTAATCCTAAACCCTAGCCATCCATCACCCTATCCAAACCCTAAACTCAAGGTTCTAGGTGGCGTCATCCTAGCTCCACCCTAGTGCCGTGCACCTTATCCCATTTTGAGCCAAACACTTAGCCATTTTTCTATCATCCATCCACTCCATACTAGCCTAAACACCTAATCTCACTTTGTCCAAATTGCCACCATAGCCATCATTGATCGTGAACCAAGCAAAAGAAGGACTATAATTCGGNTCCCAAACCCTAATCCTAAACCCTAGCCATCCATCACCCTATCCAAACCCTAAACTCAAGGTTCTAGGTGGCGTCATCCTAGCTCCACCCTAGTGCCGTGCACCTTATCCCATTTTGAGCCAAACACTTAGCCATTTTTCTATCATCCATCCACTCCATACTAGCCTAAACACCTAATCTCACTTTGTCCAAATTGCCACCATAGCCATCATTGATCGTGAACCAAGCAAAAGAAGGACTATAATTCGGTCAACCAAAGGAGATCATAGTCGAGAAGGACTTAGTTTTTAGGGATTTGACCGGAGTCCCTAACAAGGAAGTTACGGACGCCGAGCGCACTCACGCACGTTCTCGACGAAACTTGCACGCCAAAGACAAAACAAATTAATAAAAAGAAGGAGAGGCTGGCATTTCATTCGGTGGCTGGAAAAAATTCAAAGGACGGAACCCACGCGGAAAAGAAATGAAATACACGAAGGAGCACGAGGGGAAGAAATTAAAAAAAAGAGGGGTAAAGAGCATCTTGGACGACAAGCCTCTGTTTCTTCATGATTGTCTTTATTCTTGTCTTTATATATTCTTCTTTAATTTACAATATTAAAATGTACACTTGGACAAAACTAATGGTATTAGCGCTGAAGGATTTTTGTCTCGAAAGGATTTTTGTCTCGAAATGATAGATAATGGGACATATTGTGATTGACTGACTCCCACCATATCATTGGATTAGATAAATTAAGCGATAAACAGAAAAGATACTCAAACAAAGACTAATAGAAAGAAAATATAGGACCCAAAACAGGATAATAATATATTTAATATGATGATAGGCCAATTAATTAGTGGGAGCATAATCAAGACAAGGAATAAAAAAACGCATGCGCATGAGAAAGTAGCATGCTAGCCAGCTACGTACTTCCCCCACAATTAATTACAGAAAACTTGGGTGCAGTCAGGGTGAAACCGGTACAGTCTGGTTTTAGAAAACATTTAGGATTAAATCGATATGCATGGATTTTGTATTTTTGAAAATCGATTATGCACCAGTTTATCCTCTTAAATCGGTACCTTCGATTTTATCAGTTTTGGTCTGGTTCAGTCTTGTTCAGTCTGGTTTTTCAATTTTAATAAAATGTAAATTTGTCATAAAAATATGTTTATATAAAAAATAACTACTTTAAAAAAATCTGTTTTATTAAAAACTGTTACTATTTACAAAAATCTATTTTATAAAAAAAATCTATTATGTAAAACAAATATGCTATAAAACAAAAACTGAAAACAAAAATCTGTTGTGGGAAAAAAAAATGCTTAAGCCTATAAATATAACTGCTACAAAAATGAAATGTAATTAATATACTAATTTATATTAGTATTACTAATATATTATGTATTTATCAAAACGAATATGTTGAGAATTTATTAGGCTATAAAATGTTATTAATATATATATTTTATGTTTAAAGTATATGATTAAATAAATTTTTATGTTTAAGATTAAAATTTTATGTTATAAATTATAATAACATTATCTTATATATAAATATTATATATAATATTAAAAACATTAATTTAAAATATATATAATATAGTGAACGGGTCTGATTGGGTCCTAAAAAATATAGAACTGGAACCGCACCGGTACTGGCTGATTTTAGAACTAAGAGAACCGATCACGGACAACCGGTTCCACCTGTTCGGGCTGGTCCAGTCCGGTTTTCTGATTTTCCGGTTAATATTTACACCCCTAGGTGCAGTGTAGAGACCAGCTTGTTCAGTGATGGTAATAAAATGACTAAACTCAATCGTAAAAATTTAATGCGTAAATAGATGATGTGGCTCGACAAAAGTAAACCTTTTATTTTGAAAACTAATATAAGATTTGTAAATGATCACTGGCCTCATAGATATATATACAAATTTAAGGATATTAACCAAATTCATAAATTGTTGATAAATTTCTAATATATAGCATGAATAATTTATTTTATCAAAATAAAGTAACTCTTGAATCAGTTTGAACTTGCTGAATATTAAATAAAGCAGTTTGTGAACATAAAATCCAACTAGATGAAAAACTATCCA
The DNA here is from genome assembly GCA_003123785.1 of Pterocarya stenoptera. Taxonomy (NCBI): domain Eukaryota; kingdom Viridiplantae; phylum Streptophyta; class Magnoliopsida; order Fagales; family Juglandaceae; genus Pterocarya; species Pterocarya stenoptera. The sequence goes on from QEOT01000539.1 coordinate 74,002, forward strand.
CTCGTATTCAAATACAAGTTAAACGACCAAGACTTGATCACTCACTACTAGGGGTGTAACCTGTCCAGTTCAGTTTGGTTTGGGACAATTATAAAATCGAACCGGTACACCAATTTTTGGAAATTTAAGAACAAATATGGACTGATTTATCATTAAAATGAAACTTTTGGTCTTTCAAGTTTCGTTTCGGTCCAGTCTAGTCCGATTTTCCAATTTACTGTTTACACGTGCGACACTATATAAGTTTAGTATTATATTTTTTTCAATACCAAACCTAATTATTAGAATTTAGTTTTTAATTACTAGTTTATTAATGTCCAATTATATTAGAATAATATAAGTAGTATCTAACTTATTAGTGAGATTAATAAATTTGAATATATAATAAGATTAAAATAGTATAATTAGTGACTAATTATACTAGTATAAGTAATGTCTAACTTATAAATATAAAATGTTACATTAATTTTAGGCTATAAGATTAATAGATTTTAATAAGATTAAAATTTCATTTTATATTAATTAGCAATTTAGTATATAATAGTTAATATAATATAAAAAATTATATATAATATAATTAAATGTGATTATATAATTTTTATTGTGGTGGATTAGTAGTCCATACCATGTGATTGAATTAAATGAATAAAAAAGAAAATGCAGAGTACGAAGAAGAATCATCACATGAGGAAGAGAAAAAGCATCTGTACACATGAGCAAGAAGCCAGAAAGTTAGGTCCCTACCATGCACGTTCCAATAAAATAAAATAAATAAAAAAATGGGATTCTTGCTAAAGTCTTGCTTCCTTCTTTTCTCTCTCACGACAACAAAAAAGGCCAAAAACAGTAGTGTTTCTTTATTTGCATTCTTTCTCCTTAATTCGTTTCCTTTCTCCGACGAAAACAATGGCAGAGCTCCTTCTTTCTGCATCCCTTCAAGTGCTGTTTGACCGATTGGCGTTTCCTGAGTTGCTGCAATTCGCTCGCCAAGAGGGACAAACTATACCAGCAAAAAATGAGATCAATATCCTTTATATATATTTTTGTAATTTTAATTTTCTTTGTATATATAAGATATTTATAAAGAGAAATATTATTCATATAGTTTTTTAATTATCTCACTTTCATCAATCATTAGAAGCAATGTCGGACATATATAAAAACATTCTAAGAAAACTGCTTATTTGTTATCAGTTATTTTGTACAAAAATAATTTTTTCTTGCTAAAATAAGTCTGTATTTATCTCAAATGATCATTCTCATCATAAATAACCTGTCTCAAATACTCGATTTTTTTTTTTTTTGGTAGTGAGATAAGAAAAGAGACATATATGACCCTCTGGACTCAAGAAAAGAAAATTTTAAGTATATATATTTATTAACAAATAACGATTGAACATTTTTATGATTACTTAAAAAAAGTTTAAAAATCTCTTAAAATCTTTAAAAATATAAAACTCTCTTTCATTTCCATCTAAAATTATTGAGTTATAAAACAATATGCAGAATGTTGTAAATATATAAAAGTTGGTGGATCACGGCTTCTACATTGATAGCGACGAAGAAGTGAATGCCGGGAACGAATTTGACAAAGGTGAAGACAACAACGATGGAAATGCAGACACGAGACAAGTGCACGAGACAAAGGTGAAGACAACAACGATGGTAGAGAACGTGGCTTTGGGTTCTGTAAGTCCCTTTTCAGTGCAGCAGCAGATGATAGAGACGTGGCTTTGGTGTGTCTTAATTGCTTTATCCCAACTTCCAAGACTCTTTCCATTTCTACATGCTGCTTTCTTTTCTTTTTTTATTATTTTTGATATATATATTTTTAAGAATCTACTTGCTGCTTTTTCTTAGATATATTAATTTGTTATTTTTTTTCTTGCTTGGCCTGCTATTACTTTTCAACAAATTTAAAAAAAAAAAAATCAGATTCAATTATAAACTCAGAATCTAAAATTTTTAAAATTTAAATTCATTCGGGTTAGACTCAGGTCTAATTCGAACTAATCCGATCCTGATTTTGGTCTGAATTTAACACCCGAATTCCAATCCAAATATACCAGAATTCCCGAATCAAAATCTGGATGTACAGTACTACATGTAGAGTCTTCTTATTAGCATTATAATGGGTGGAGTTGTAGGAGTACCAAGCCCATGATTATCTACATTAATGGCGGTAGGTTTGCCCTCTTTCTCCCTATAAATAGAGGAGCTCCTTTGAAGAGCAAAGACACAAGAAAAGAAAGAGAAGTGAATGATATTGAATTCTCAAAGAGTAAAAAATATTGCAATCTTCTTATTATTATTTTGCAATCTTTCAATTATTTGCTATTACTTCTTTTTAGTTTTATAACACAGAAAGTTAATTTCTTTATTATTTTAAAATCCAAAATTTTTGCCTCCATAATATAATATCTATAAAATTATATATAATTAAAAAATATACCCCAAAAATCCAAAAAGTTTGAACATATAAGTTTAAAACCCCCAAAATTTGGCCTATACGTAACATGAATATCTAGATTCCAAATAATATATATACATGAATGAGAAAATTGGGATGCTGGTTTTTTCCTCAAATTGAAAGTTTTTACATTGTACACCATCCTCCTATTATAATTTAATTTGTATAATTTAAATTTTAAAATTTATATTCCTAATCAATTATACTGTGTGAATGATGCATGTGTGGTATAAAGAAATTAAAATAGGATTATATAAATTTATATATATATATTTATATTATGGTCACAAAGATGGTAAAAGTTATGAGCTAGCCTGCTCCAATGTGACAATACAACATTCAGATCAATTGTGATGGCGACCAAATTATGCAGAGCAAATTAAAGCTGGTACGATTATTCAAACTTCGGATGGACAAATATCAGCAAGATGATTGAATTTGTGGGGGTCCATGCACCATGTGACTGAACCACCAAATAAAAGAAGAAGAATTGATAAAGAGAAAAAGCATATATACACGTGAGAAAGAAGCCACCAAGTTCCTATAATAAAATCTTAAAGCACTTTTTTTCAGATTAGGATCCAACATTAATTGAGCAGCTCAGATTGATAATGATAATGGCGGGCCCTGCCTAACCGAAGACAAAAATGCCATGCACGTGGGAAATAAATTGTCTTAGCTTCCTTCTTTTCTCTCTCACCAAAACAACAAAGGCCTAAAACAGTAGTGTTTCTTTATTTGCACACTTTCTCCTTAATTCGTTTCCTTTCTCCGACCAAAACAATGGCAGAGTTCATTCTTTCTAAATGCCTTGACGTGTTGTTTGACCGACTGTTGTCTTCCGACTTGCTGAAATTTGCTCGTCAAGAGGGAATTCGAGAAGAGCTGGACAAGTGGAAAAAAACGTTGGAAAGAATTCAAAAGATGCTTGATGATGCAGAGGAGAAGCAATACACTGAAACGTCAGTGAAAGATTGGCTTGACCATCTCAAAGACTTTGCCTACGACGTGGAAGATTTTCTAGATGAGTTCGCCACAGAAGCTTTGGATGAACACAACTTGATGGCAGGTGAAAGTCAAGCTAGCGCTAGTATGGTACGTCGAAATCTCATCCCTGCTTGGTTTACTAATTTTACTCCAAGTGATGTTAAGTACAAGAATAGGCTGGGTTTAGAGATAGAGAAAATAAATACTAGATTTAATGATCTCATGAAACAAAAAGATCAATTGAATTTGAAGGAAAATGTTATAAGTCCGATGCCAATCAAAAAAAGAGAGAGAACTCCCTCAACTTCTGTGGTGACCGAAGATCTCATCTATGGTAGGGAGGAAGTCGCAGAGGCTGTACTTCAATTATTGATAAGTGATAAACATGATAGTGATACCTTGACTAAAGTTAATGTGATTCCTATAGTTGGTATGGGGGGTATCGGAAAGACAACATTGGCCCAGCTTGTATACAATGATAAAAAAGTGGAGAGTTTTTTCGATCTGAAAGCATGGGCTTGTGTTTCTGAAGATTTTGATGTTGCTGCAGTTACAAAAACGATTTTACAATCTATGAGCAAGGAATTATACTGTGCTGACAAAAATCTAGATTGGTTGCAAGTTGAATTGAAGAAAATACTACTTCGGAAAAGGTTTCTAGTAATTCTTGATGATGTTTGGAATGAGGACTACAATGATTGGACTCTTCTATGTACTCCTTTTGAAGTAGGGGCTCCAAGAAGTAGTATTATCGTCACAACTCGTAATCAGGGAGTCTCATCACTAATGAGAACCATTAAAGTTCCACCTTTTCAATTGGATGAGTTGTCAAGTGAAGCTTGTTTGTCCATATTTACCCAACATGCATTGGATGCAAAAGACTTTAGTGCACATCCAGGCCTTAAAGATATTGGGGAGGAAATTGTTAAAAGGTGTAATGGTTTACCTTTGGCTGTAAAAACTGTTGGAGGTCTCTTGCACTGTACACAAGACTACAATGAGTGGAAAAAAGTTTTGAAGAATAAGATATGGGATATTCCAGTAGAAGCAAGTGGAATTCCTTCCTCTCTTATGGTAAGCTATGACAATCTACCTTCACATTTAAAGAGGTGCTTTGCATACTGCTCAATACTACCAAAGGACTATGAATTTGAAGAGAAGGAGGTGGTTCTATTATGGATGGCAGAAAGTTTGATTCATCCCCTACAAGATCATAAAGAGGAAATGGAAGATTTGGGTTCTAAGTATTTTCGCAATCTGTTGTCAAGGTCATTTTTCCAACAGTCACGTATTAATTTCCAACAATTTGGGATGCATGACCTCATCAACGATTTGGCTCAGTCGGTTGCAGGCAATACGTGCTTTAGAATAGAAGATAGGGTTGGAGGTACTAAGCATGAGAATAGTCCTATAAAGGCACGCCACTCATCTTATTTGGGAAGCAAGTTTGATGTAACTAAAAAGTTTGAGATTTTTTCTAAATTCACAAGTTTACGTACATTCCTACCTCTCATGCTACCATATCCAGGTCATTGCTATTTGGCTCATGATGTTCCTTCAAAATTGGTTCCAAAGTTACTTTGTTTAAGGGTGTTATCTTTCAACGGATACTGCATAACGAAGCTACCAGATTCTATTGGTGAGTTGAAGCATCTGCGGTACCTTAACCTTTCAAGAACTGAAATAAGATTCCTGCCAGAATCAATAACTAGTCTCTACAACTTACAAGCATTGTTGTTGGAGGACTGTATTCATCTAAAGAAATTACCTTCAATGTTTCGAAACTTGGTCAACCTTCGCCACCTCAACATTAAAGGTGCAGATAGTTTGGAAGGAATGCCTATGCAAATAGGTAAACTAACTTGTCTTCAAACACTGTCTAATCTAGTTCTGGGAAATGATAGTTGCTTTGGAATAAAGGAGCTTGGACCTTTGAAGCATCTTCGAGGGACACTTTGCATTTCAAGATTAGAGAATGCGAAGGATGCAAAGGATGCAGAATTAATGAAAAAGACAAAAATTAGTGCGTTGTGGTTGAAATGGAGTAGGGACAACTACATTGATGAGTTGGAAGATAGGACACGTGAAGTACTAGAGGTACTAAATGGGCTACGGCCTCACAACACTTTGACGGAGCTAAGTATAATTAACTATGGTGGTACAAAATTTCCTAATTGGTTAACATCTCCTTCATTTCCTGGTATGGTCTCCTTGAGATTAGAAAATTGTTACAAGTGCACATCATTACCTCCATTGGGGCGATATTTACCATCACTCAAAAATCTTTTGATCAAGGGCATGGCTAACGTAAAGAGTGTTGGTTCTGAATTTTGTGGCGGTAATTTAGAGACATTGCAGTTCAGTGACATGAAGGAGTGGGATAATTGGAGTCATTGTGAAAGATTCCCAAATTTGCGTGAGCTTTCCCTTTATAATTGTCCGAAGCTATTAGGGAAGTTACCAAACAACCTTCCCCTACTAAACAAAGTTGTGATAAATGATTGTGATCGGTTGGTGGTCTCACTTTCATGCTTTCCAGATAAATGCAAACTTAAAATTGAGAATCTCGAAGGGGTGGCGTGTGGAAGCAAGGTTATATTGAAATCAATAAAATTCTTCAGATCACTTTCACCAATTTCAGATGAAGGGCTTGATATGGAAGAGTTGCATGAGTTAACTATTAACAGCTGTGAGGAGTTGACGACTTTGTGGTCAAACAAGGTGGGATCACTGCCACGTGATCTCCCATTTTTGCATTCTCTCGGCATTTATAATTGTCCCAAACTAGTCTCTTTGGTGGCGGAAGAAGTTGATCAAGAGCGTCTGCAACCATCATTACCCAAGGCATTGATAAACACCAACACGTGTCTTCAGTCTATTAAAATCTTTAATTGTGATTTGCTAACGCATTTTGCAAGAAACCATCTGCCTCCAACTTTAAAGTGGCTACATATATGGAATTGCAAGAGTATGAGGAATTTGGTGGAGGATGATGATAATGATACAAACAACAGCACTACTTGCAGTAGTGGAATCACATCTCTTCTTGAGGAATTGTACATTAGAAATTGTCCATCCCTTGAATCCTTAACATTAAGTGGGGAATCACTTGCCACGCTTCGACGCCTCTATATTTACGAATGTCCGAAGCTAGAGTCAGTAGCCAAGAGTTTTCATCGTAACTCATTTCTTACAACTATCTGGATCAACAATTGTGAAAATCTTCAATTCTTGAATGGCATACACAACCTCACCTCTCTTCGAGATTTGCAAATAATTAATTGTCCGAGCATTTTATCATTTCCCAAAGAAGGTTTTCCCACAAACCTAACAACACTTGTGATCCCTCATCTTAAAATCACTGAAGCCTTGTTCGATTGGGGGCTGGACAACCTCATTTCTCTTAATGAACTTGAAATTGGTGGATGTCAGCATCTGGTGTCCTTTCCAGAGATAGCGTTGCCTGCCTCTCTAACAAGCCTCTACATCTCAGAATTCTCGAATCTGGAATGCCTATCTTCCAAGGGCTTAAGAGAACTCACCTCACTTAAAACACTCCAAATTTCTTACTGCGAGAAGCTCACGTGTTTTCCAGAGGATGGCCTGCCTCCCTCACTCCTACAGCTTCGTATCTATAATTGCCAAAAGTTGATGTCCTTACCAAAGAATGGCCTACCTCCCTCACTAGAGAATCTTGCAATCAGTCAATGTCCTCTGTTGGAAGAACGCTTCAAGAAAGATCAGATAGGAGAGTGGTGCAAGATAGCTGACATCCCTTGTGTTGAAATTAATGGCAAATGCCTTTATGAGACAAAAGCGGAGGAATAAATCCAAAGGTAAGTTTGTTCTGGCTCTGATCCAAATTTCCTTTGATTGTTGAACGGTGGCATTGGAGAGATCCCGTCCCTCCTATTTTACATGCTGTGACTATGGTTGGTATGCAGAATGTCTAACTATTCTTCTTGTGGTTTTTTGTTCTCCATGCAAAGAGAGAAGGTCTTCGAACATGCAATTTTTTGTTTTCAAATTGAAAATTTGCTGAACTTGACAAATGATCGGGCTCCAAAACAGCTACATAACTAGATATTGTTCCTCTGACTTTGTCAAGATCAGCAGTTGACAACTGCTAAGGAAAAATTGCATGTTCCAAGGCCTTGTCTCTATGCCAATTAGCAATATGCCTAAAAGTAGAAATAGATCGGATCATAATATTACTTTTATGTTTAGTTTTTCTTTCCATTTATGGATTTATTATTTTTTTTCATTTATGGATTTGCTTCTTGTCAAATCGTCGATTACATGACATTGGGTTATGAATATGATTGTTAAAGATGTCTTTACATCGATATAAATACCGAAATCCATATTAAAAAAAAAATCCTCTGTTTTACTGATTAAGAATATGAATATGTACATATATATAGGCTGATAAATATTTATTTGTTCCATGCTTGCAGATTGTTCAAAAGACTGATGCAAGCAGTTGCAACTTCCGACTGCTATCTGAAAAATGGATGTGCAAGTAATATTGCTTTTCTCTTGCTATTAATTTTGTTATTCATATCCACATAATCAATGTCTGGCTACCTTTCATGTTACATCGTGAATGATTGAATTTCAACTGTTAATACCAAGTATAAACTACTACCATGTAACACCCAAACCCTTTAATTCCATGTATAAACTACTACCACTTCTTGCAACCAATTGTTTAAGAGTTGTCTTCTTATCTTCTTATCTCCAAAAGAACTGTCTTCCTTGTCCAATTCATTCCTACCGAGTATGGACAAAGAATGATCTGTGTGCTCTCTTTAAAAAAATTGAGTATAAACTGTTGCCCAAGTAGATAATGATAGTGCCATTAAAAAAGATCATAAAAGGTTAAATTCTCTTATGAATTAGTAGTGTTGGATCGGAATTCTATTTTTGTGTTTAAAACAAGCCTACTCAAATTCATTTCTGCATTGCTGACAAAAGACTCAATTTAACATTTTAAAGACCCAAAATTGAGACCCACGTTTGCTGAGATCATGGCTGCTTTGAAGCCGTTGAAGAAGCCAATACCAATTCTCAAGTTCCCAGGCCAAGCACATTCACAGGCAATGGCCGTCAGAAGCCTCTGCCATTACAAATTGCAGAAGAAGCAGGCTAGAAGAGCAAACTATACCATCATACTCTCTGTCATTGGACTGCAAACATATGGGGTGAAGTTCTAGATTGCCTTGGACAAATCTGAGAAAGTGGTTTGGGGGGGGGGGTTTGATTTCCCTACTTTCAATCCAATTTGAGATTGTGATTCTATTTTCTCAATTCCATTTTTTCCCCATTACAGTGCAGCTATCCTCAAGGTTGTATTTTTGTTTGTGGAAATCCATTAAAATTGTTGTAATCAATGTTTTTTTTCTTTTTTGTGGAGTTCTTCCATTTTGATTTCCTAACTTTTTTTTTTGAACTATAAATGGTATATTTCATTATCAACAAAAAAATCTGTCATTACAATATTTCTCTCTTAGCACATAATTCATAATCTGTAAGGGACTCTCCTCTATCCACACGTATTCTTCAGTACAAGTAAGAGCCAATTTGGCTAGTAAATGAGCTACATTATTAGCTTCCCTATGGGTAAAACTCACAACCCAGTTCAAATTGTCCTCAAGCATTCTCCTGGTATCTTCAATTATGACTCCATAATCTGCCCATATTTCCTCCTTGCTATTTGTGTCCTTTACAATTACCAGTGAGTCTCCCTCCAAAATCACATTGGACACACCTAACTCCAGACAGGTTTTTGGCTCTTCTCAGAAAATGTGCCTCAGCCATAACAGGCTTCTAGTGAGCATTCATCATTGAGCAAAGACAAGCACCAATACCCATCTTCTTATTCTCCACATCAAGAGCTACATCCCAATTCACTTTACAAACCATAGTATCAGGTTTCTCCCACCTAACCAAACTCCTGTCTACATGATTAGGTTTGAGGTTAATGTTTGCTGCTCTGAAATCATCCATGTTCTGCTTAGCAGCAAGGAGTAGTGACCTCGGGCTCTTAAACTTCTTCTCAAAGATGAATGAGTTTCTTCTCAGCCAGATTCTCCTCATTGTGCAGGCCACTAAGCCAACCTCCTCTTCTTCCAAGCACATATTCAATTGTTTCCATGATTCCATAAAATCCCCTTCTATGCTAGCCCACTTATGGATTGGACTATCATTTTGATTTTCTAACTGAATTCATACAAACACAGATTGCAATCTGGATTAGTTGTTAGTACAAGGATGAGCAATGGACAACATTCCCTTTATGTTCTACAACTATTTAACAGATCGAACAGTCCATTTTACAACCAACCAAGTCTCTTCCTCATTCTACTTTATGCAACAACCACTGCTTGATGCTTGGTCGCCGTTACTTCTTCATCAATGGTGATGATTTTTCCTCCACTACCAAGACTTGTGGCTGTTCCATTTGTTTTGGCTTCCAAAATTTTCTTATCTTGAGATTTCTTGGATTTTCATGATCTTATGCAAGAATGCTTCCTCCACATTCAGATCATCTAGTGCAGATGCTTCCATGAATTACCCAAATCAGATTTCTCTCTGGCATCTGAGTTGGATTAATATTATCTCTCTTATTAACTATCATTACAACGTTGGGGAAAATATCAATGGAGAAAGTCCTCTGGCTGAGTTTAAACTGGACCCACCCTTACAAGCAACTTTAGCTGAGTTTCTCCAATAATAATAATAATAATAATAAAAAAGAAAATCCCTCAGCTGAGCTGCTCTATAATTCTTATATATGTTTTTCATAATCTATATATTTGGAACCAATCTATATAGAAGAAGTTTGATTAATCTAAACGAAAGGTGGGTGAAAAAGAAATAAAAAAACACAGATATAGAAAGCATTGCAACTGTCTTGAATAGATAATCACAATCTTCATCAAATGCATCAGCCATTTACTTTGTATTCTTTTGCTCTCAATCTCTCTAATCAAGAAAGAAAGAAAAAAAGGAAAAGATGAAAACTTTGAGAAGAAAATGAAGTTTATAAGAAGAGGGAAATATCTATATCTATATCAGTACATATATGTATGTATTTCAAACAAAGTACTTTTAGCAGTTCCTTTGGCATTGTTTTTTGGAGGGTACAGAGTATTTACATGTGAAAACATTGAGGAAAAGACATCATGGCTGTTTCCTGATGTTATTAATTTTCATATGTAATATTTATGCTGATGTGTCGTGTCAAAGCTTGATTAGAAGGTCTTCCCAAATTGATGATTTATCTTATTCGGAAGCAATTAATTAATTTTGGTTGCTCTAAAAGTTGTGTATTAGTGATCATAGATTCATAGTTAATCATTCTAATTGAGACTTTTGTTCATGGGTTCAAACTTTCGGTCCATTATTCATTCCAGTAACTGAATTGACCATTGAGACTTTTGTTCTGAGTTTTCTATCCCCTTCTCTTATATCTTTCATTCCTTTGAATTTTTGTTTTACAAGGTTGTCATGAGGACTCAGATGATTACGTTAACTAATTTCAAATCACCTAGAGTTTTGGACTCAGATTCTAGGGGATTGAAATCTACCAAGGAGACAAGTTTGAGCGATGAGATGAGTTGAAAGTTGAATAAAATATTATTCGAATATTATTTTTTAATATTATTTTTAATTTATTAAAGTTTGTTTAAAAGTTTAAAAAAATTATAATAATTAGATGAGATGAATTGGCATGGTTGTATTCTTTAGATATCCTTGAAAATCACGTCAGCTCTATCTGTATTGTGGAACAAAGGATTTGTGATCTTAAAATAGTATAAAACGAGAGCTTTCTTCATTGTAATGCCGCCTGTTATCTAATGATTTAGTTATAGTCAAAAAGTGTTCTTTGATTGTACTGCAAATTGTTGAACTTGGCAAAGTTGACAAATTATTGGGGTCCAAAACTGCTACGTTTTGATCAAAGGGAAAGTTGCAATTGGTAAGAGAAAAGTGCATGTTCCCAGGCCTACTCTGTATGCCTATTAGTAGGAATAGATGGAATCATTAATTAATGTTTTGCAAACATGAGCTCCGAAATTAATTAATGCAAGATCATCTCTGTATGCATAAAAGATTTAACATGGAGGTTGGTTGGATGCAAAATCAGTCTAATTTTGGTTTGATGCTTTGGGATATGATGAAGTATAAAGATGTTGAGTTTGTCTTAATTTTCTTAACTATTGCATGGGGAATATGGCGATGCAGGAATCTTAGTTTGGATGAAGCTACTGATTGGATTCCTAAAGGATAAGCTGAGTTTTGATGGGAGTCCCAGTCAGGATTCACTAAAAGCTGGCTATGAGCAGAAAGGAAGAGGCTATTGCAGATGTGGAGGCCAGTGCAGCACTTAGAGTCCTACAAACGGCCTTATTCTAGCAAAGATCAAATACCAGCTTCAGACTTTTGATTATGATATTACATAAAATTAATGTTAGAAATTTTTATATAACATTTGATTATGATATAACATAAATTAATCTTATAATTTTTAATATAACATTTGAATTTTGATAAAACATATAAATTTTGATTTTATAACATTAAATATAACATAAAATTAGAAATATGAGTCAATCACTTACTAAAAGTTTTTTGGAATATGATTCTGTTTATCCGTAAAATTGAAAAAATAAAACCAAACCAGACTAGAACGAACTGGTTTTTTCGGTTTCGGTGGTGGTGAATCTATTCGATATCGATTTTTAAATTTTCAAAACAGGTGTATACCAATTTAAAATGTCCAAAATCAGATCAAATTGGACCAGTTACACCCCTAATTTTAGAGTTTGTTTAGTATATCACATGGCCTACATTGTTTGGCAAGAAAGCACGCTTTGGTAATGGGGAGGGTCATTTAAAATTTATTGTAACTATGGTGTTATTTTTCTCGATCACTTTTTTAATCAAATATGCATTGAAATTAAATAAGAAATATAAGAAGACAGAGTGGAGTGTCCCATACAAAAATCACGTTATAGTGATAGTAGTACTCGAAGGAGGTAAAATAAAAAGAAGGGGCAATGAACCATTAGGTTCATGCCCATGTTACCTCCAGTGGTGGTTTGCTTTAATCCAAAAAGTGGACCAATTACAACTGGAAGAAAGACATTGCAATCATCTATTCTGACAGTAGAATAACTCTATTTCCACTGTATCCATATTCTCATTCAGGAGAAATAGAATATAGTAAGATAGATACGGAAAAAAACTGATCGTATGCAGAATTCGAAGAATACTGGACACATTACCGGCATGTGAGCCTGTGGGAGCAGTGTGGGGTTAGGCTTATTTTGAATATCTGATGCCAAAGGAATTCACCGATTGTCTTGGTGCGTGGGGCTCATGCACGGCTTGGGCATCATGTTAGCGTCATGTGCTTATTGGACGGCAGAGGTTCTTAGCCCATCTTTTAGATAGGCACATTGGGAGTGTGGCACATTTACTGTTTTGGTGGTCGAAATGTGATGGATTAGACAATGTCTGACTTGAAGGAGGGGAAGAAAAAAGGCTGCCCTTCCCCTGGGCAGAAAAAAGAGTGAAGGTTCAATTGGGTTTCTAGAGAGAAAAGGAGATGTTTTTAGAGGGACTAAAAACACAAGAAAAAGGGGCAAATCTCAACCTAACAAAGTATGGGGGGAGATCGATCTAATTTCTAAATTGGCAATAATTTACTCACCGTAAATGTAATGTCAGTGCAATTCTCTGGGATTTCCAAAGAGAAAAAAAATGCTTAATTGTTGATAAAGCATCATATAGCCAGCTAGTGTCACATATTCCTTCAATTCTTTGAAAAATCTTCCAGTTGTATCTTGGAATTGTGCTATAAGAATGAAACGGGTTCTTCTCCCTGGGATTTTTTTTTTTTCGTTTTCATCCCTTGGATTCAGTAGGTTAGTTGAATTAATGTGGCCAAAGTTTGGTGGACTCCACAGATGTGATTGATTTAGAGAAATCAAAGAAAGAACAGAGAGGAAAAAGACTTTAGCCAACTATAGAGCTGGCTAGTGAGTCAAGTATTAATGCCATCAAAACTGAGCCATCTAGGTACCCTACTTTACACGAAATTGAAGGAGACTTTAGAAATTCTTGGGATAAATACTTACCTCGACAAATAAAGAGAGAAATCAAACAATTTCGAGGAAATTGCTCTAGATAAAGAGAGATAATACTGAACAAGTGGAGAAGGCGCTATAATTCTTAGCCCCGTTTGGATTCAAAAAGTGTTTCATCTTGTCTTATTATTATAATTTTTTTAAATTTTTACATAAAATATAATAAATAATTCAATTTTAAATCCCAATTCAACTTTTTTAAATTCCAACACAATAATAATATTCTAATAATATTTTCTTCAACTTTTATTTTTCATTTAAAACCATCTCATCTCATCTAATCCAAATCAGCCCTTAAGACTTCTTGCATTCTTTACCTATTGTATTATTCAATAGAAAATGGAAGTTTTTTGTTTAATTTTTCAAAATTACACTGTTCAAGTGATATGAACATTTGAGACTAGTGCTAAAGTTTTTGCAGAAGAAACCAATTACTTGTCTTTGAATTTGACTTCCTGGCTATCTTTGCATCATTTCACGGTCATTCCTTTATACAGAGAACACTATGGAAGTAAAAGAGCTCTTTCTTTCTTCGGTCATTGAAACGTTGCTTGAGCAATTGGTGTCTCCTCAATTGTTGGAGTTTGCACGTCGAGGGGGACTTCTAGAAAATCTAAACAAGTGGAGGAAAACGTTTACAAGAATTCGGGCAGTGCTTGATGATGCGGAGGAGAAGCAGCATACTCTCAGAGTAGTGAAGATGTGGCTGGATGATCTCAGAGATCTTGCTTACGACCTGGAAGACATATTGGATGAGTTTACAACCGAAGCATTGATGAATAACCAAGCTAGCTCAAGTAAGGTACGAAAACTCATACATGGTTGTGTTACTCGTTTTATTATCAACACTAGGCTCCAGTCAAAGATAAAGGAAATCACTGAACGATTCAACGATCTTGCGGCAAGACAAGGTGAACTGAATTTTAGACAAAATATTGATAGGAGGTCACATAGAATAAGAGGGACACTAGTTCTAACTTCTTTAATGAATGAAGCTCATGTTTATGGTAGAGAAAAAGAAAAACAGGCTATACTTGATTTACTGATGAGTGCAGAAACTGAGGATGCCGAACTCTCTGTGATTCCTATACTTGGCATGGGCGGAATTGGGAAGACAACTCTTGCTCAACTTGTATACAATGATGAAAAGATGCAAAGCTTTTTTGACCTGAAAGCATGGGCTTTTGTTTCCGAAGAATTTGATGTTATTAAGGTGACAAAAACGATTTTAAAATCTGTCACCTCTAGAAGCTGTGATGATAATGATCTCAATTTATTGCAAGTCAAACTAAAGGAGAAACTTAAGGGGAAGAAGTTTCTAGTCATTCTGGATGATATTTGGAATGAGAACTACCACGACTGGAGTATCCTACGTGCTCCTTTTGAAGTAGGGGCTCCGGGAAGTAAAATTGTCATTACAACTCGTAACCAAGGAGTTTCATCAATGATGGGTACCATTCAAGCTTATTGTTTGCATGTGTTGTCAAATGATGCTTGTTTATCTATATTTACCCGACATGCATTCGGGGCAAGAGACTTCGTTACACATCCAAATCTTAAAGATATTGGTGAGAAAATTGTGATAAGGTGTAAAGGCTTGCCTTTGGCAGCAAAATCCTTTGGAGGCCTTTTACGTTTCAAGGAGGATCCTGTTGAGTGGAAAGAAGTATTGAATACAAATATATGGGATATACCAAAGGAGAGAAGTGGAATTGTTCCAACTCTTATGTTCAGCTACTACCGTCTCCCTGCACATTTGAAGAGATGCTTTGCCTACTGTTCAATATTTCCAAAGGACTATGAATTTAAGGAGCAACAATTGGTTCTGTTATGGATGGCAGAGGGTTTAATTCAGCCACAAGAAGGGGAAAAGCAAATGGAAGATTTAGGTAAAGAGTATTTTCGCAATCTATTATCGAGGTCATTTTTCCAACAATCAAACTATGATGACTCAATATTTTTAATGCATGACATCATGAACGATTTGGCTCAATTAGTTGCAGGAGATATATACTTCAGAATGGATGAAAGATTTGGGAGTAATAAGCAAGGGAAAATTTATAAAATGGCTCGACATTCGTCTTATCCAGGTGGTGGCACTAAACCGCTTGAGGCCTTTTCAGAAGTTACATATTTGCGTACATTCCTACCACTAATGCGTCCACAATATCCAGGGTGTTGTCTCTTGACTCAAGAGATTCCTCTTGAACTGTTGTCAAAATTACGATGCCTAAGGGTGCTCTCTTTAAGTGGGTACTACATCTATAAGCTTCCAAACTCAATTAGAGATCTAAAACATCTACGATATCTTGACCTCTCTTACACTCCAATCACCAGCATGCCTGAATCAATAACCACTCTTTACGNGTTAACTTCAACTCATTAAATTTCATGTCTCTCTCTACAATTTCAGAATTCACTTGTCGAATAAAAGGGTCTGCTATGGATGGGCTCACAAAGGCAGAAGATTTAGTAATTTTCAAGTGCAAAGACTTGACACATTTGTGGTCACATGATGTGGGATCACTGCCACAGCTCCCTTGTCTTCGTGTTTTGAAGATTGAGGACTGTATCAAACTAGTTTCTTTGGTGGCAGAAGAAGTCGAAGACCAGCTTCAACTTGGCATGCCATCCATGCTTAGAGAAATCAAGATCCGGAATTGCATTGTCCTAGAATCCTTACCCAAGGCAATGATGTACAACAACACATGTCTGGAGTACATTCAAATCGTAAAATGCGATTCCCTACTATACTTTGCAAAAGTCCAGCTACCCCCAACTCTAAAGCGGCTAGAGATAATACATTGTAAGAATATGCTGGTTTTGCTCAATGGGGATGACACTACTACAGCAGCAGCAGCAGCAACACTCCTCTTCTCGAGTACTTGTATATTGAAAATTGTCCATCCCTTAAATCCTTGACCTCAAGCGGAGAATTACCTGTAACACTTAAACAAATAAGTATTCGCTATTGTCAAAAGTTGGAGACAATTGCAAAGAGGTTCCATCACAACTCATTTCTTGAAGTCATTAGAATCTCAAGTTGTGAAAGCCTCGCATCATTACCAACGGGAATACTCAGACTCTGCCATCTAGATGAGATTGATATTTGTAATTGTGCAACTCTTATTTGCTTTCCGGAGGAAGAGTTGCTCACTTCCAACCTGAGATTGCTTCAAATTTCCGGCTGTGAGAAAATGCAGGCTTTACCCAATTGCATACACGGCCTCACCTCTCTGCAAGATTTGCAAGTAAAGGCATGTCCAGGAATTCTGTTCTTTCCGGAAGAAGGATTTCCCATCAACCTAAGAGCACTTGTGATATCTGATCTCAACATCACTGAGGCCTTGTTTGAGTGGGGGTTGCATCGGCTTACATCTCTTAGCCGACTTGTCATTAGTGGTGGATGTCAGCATCTGGTGTCCTTTCCAGATAAGAAACTGCCCGCTGACTCTCTAACCAACCTCACCATTGAACGCTTCCAGAACCTAGAAACCCTGTCTTCCGAAGGCTTTCGAAGCCTCACCTCTCTTGAGCAGCTACGTATTGAAGAGTGCGGAAAGCTCACATCAATTCCTGAGAATGGCCTGCCTTTCTCGCTCTTGAAACTGTATATCTATAAGTGCGAGAAGCTCACGTCCTTCCCCGAGAATGGACTGCCTCCATCACTCCAGCAACTTTCTATCAACAGATGTCCTCTGCTAACTCTGCAAGGAACATATCCCTTTGATGAAAACTGAATATGCTTATTTGCTCGTGAGTTCGTTTGGTTGTGACCTGAATGCTGGTGTTGGAATGGTTCTGCTGCTCCTGTTTCTTGCTGTTATTCTTGATGGTTTGCTGAATGCTCCGACTATTCTTGTTGAAGTATGCCATTCTTGGGGTATTTACCTTACGGGCATGAGAAAGAATGGCATAATCATTGGGAGCTGAAAAGTT
>QEOT01000543.1:10756-31799 GCA_003123785.1 Pterocarya stenoptera
CAAAGCGCTTAACGCCTTTCATAGGAGAGACTTTAAGATAAACCCAATCGCCTTCCTCAAAAGACAAGTCTCTTCTCCTCGTATCTGCATAACTTTTCTGTCGGCTTTGCGCTGCTGCCATTTTAGCTCTTATAATCCGAACTTGATCTTTCATTTCTTGAATCAACTCAGGTCCAATTAATCTACTCTCACCTACTTCATCCCAACACAACGGTGATCTACACTTCCTCCCATACAAAGCTTCATACGGGGCCATCTGAATGGAAGCATGAAAACTGTTATTATAGGCAAATTCTATCAACGACAACTGATTTTCCCAACTCCCTTGAAATTCCATAACACATGCCCGTAACATATCCTCCAGAGTCTGAATAGTACGCTCGGACTGACCGTCAGTTTGAGGATGATAAGTAGTACTGAACTTCAAATTAGTGCCTAGAGCTGCCTGCAAACTCTTCCAAAAACGCAACGTGAACCGCAGGTCTCTGTCCGACACAATACTCTTGGGTACTCCATGCAACCTCACAACCTCCTTAACATACAACCGTGCTAATTTACCCAAAGAGTTTGCATTATTTACAGGCAAGAAATGGGCACTTTTGGTCAACCGATCCACGATCACCCAAACTGAATTCTTTCCACTAGGAGTCCTCGGAGGACCTACTACAAAATCCATAGAAATGTCATCCCACTTCCACTCAGGAATAGGGAGAGGTTGAAGCTTACCAGCAGGTCTTTGATGCTCAGCCTTAACTTGACGGCATGTATCACACTTCTCAATAAACAGGGCGATATCCGTCTTCATACCTTCCCACCAGAAATTTCTCTTTAAATCTCGATACATCTTTGTGCTTCCAGGATGAACTGAATAAGGAGCCGTATGAGCTTCTGCCAAGATTCGCTCCTTAAATTCTGAATCTCTGGGAATCACTCTTCGATCCCGAAACCGAAGAATACCATCTTTATCCAAACTGTAGTGCATGGGTCCTCTAGACTTCCTGACTCTCTTTCTGATATCTAACAACTTTGAATCCCTTCTCTGGAGAGTCTTCAACTCTTCAAAATCAACTACTTGAACATTCAAAACTGAAGAGAGCAATTCTTCCTGCTGCGAACTCTCAATAAGAAGTCTTCTCATCCTATAAAGAAGAGAGTCCAATCCTGACGACTCTGCCTCATCCAATAACTGAGACTTCCTACTCAAGGCATCAGCAACTAGATTAGCTTTCCCTGGATGATACTTGATCTCACATTGATAGTCGCTAATCAGCTCTAACCATCGCCTTTGCCTCATGTTGAGATTCTTCTGAGAAAACAAATGCTTCAAACTCTTGTGATCAGTGAAGACTTCACAGACTTCTCCATACAGATAATGACGCCAAATCTTAAGAGCAAGCACCACAGCTGCCAACTCCAAATCATGAGTAGGATAATTCTTCTCATGAACTTTCAACTGACGAGATGCATAAGCAACAACTCGTCCCTCTTGCATAAGAACGCATCCCAAACCAAACTTAGATGCATCACTAAAAACCACAAACGGCTTGTGTGGCTCCGGAAGTGCCAAAACAGGAGCTGTTGCCAGTCTCTTCTTCAATTCTTGAAAACTCCTCTCGCATCGATCTGACCAAACAAACTCAACATTCTTTCTAGTCAAAGCGGTGAGAGGTCCGGATAATCGAGAAAAACCTTCAACAAATCTCCGATAATACCCGGCAAGTCCCAAGAAACTCCGAATCTCGCGCACCGTTGAAGGACGTGGCCAAGACAAAACAGCTTCCACCTTGCTAGGATCAACAGCCACTCCATCTCGAGAAATTACATGACCAAGAAATTTGACTTCTTCCAGCCAAAATTCACATTTACTGAGCTTAGCATACAACTGATGCTCTCTTAATTTTCCAAGCACCAGACGAAGATGATAAGCATGCTCTTCCAAGTCTCGAGAATAAATCATAATATCATCAATGAATACCACCACAAAAGAATCCAGATACGGTCGAAAAACTCGGTTCATCAAATCCATAAAAGCTGCAGGAGCATTAGTCAACCCAAAAGGCATCACCTTGAACTCATAATGACCATACCGCGACCTAAAAGCAGTCTTGGGAACATCTTTATCCCTTATCCTCAACTGGTAGTATCCCGATCTTAAGTCAATCTTGGAGAAAACAGCTGCTCCCTGAAGCTGATCAAACAAATCATCTATACGGGGAAGCGGGTACTTATTCTTGATGGTCACTTTATTGAGTTCCCGGTAGTCGATACACATTCTGAGAGAACCATCCTTCTTCTTGACAAACAAAACTGGCGCTCCCC
Organism: Pterocarya stenoptera; assembly: GCA_003123785.1. Classification (NCBI taxonomy): domain Eukaryota; kingdom Viridiplantae; phylum Streptophyta; class Magnoliopsida; order Fagales; family Juglandaceae; genus Pterocarya; species Pterocarya stenoptera. Next base: position 13,076 of record QEOT01000543.1, read on the forward strand.
ATGGCGACGTACTTGGCTGAATAAAACCCTTGTCAACCAATTCTTGCAACTGGATCTTCAACTCTTTCAATTCAGTTGGTGCCATACGATATGGAGCCTTGTGCACAGGAGCGGCTCCAGGTTCCAAATCAATAGCAAACTCCAACTCACGAACTGGAGGCAACCCTGGCAATTCATCTGCAAACACATCTGGAAATTCTTCCACAACAGGAATATCCATCAAAGACTTCTTCACAGATGGCGCGGACACCACTTGAACCAAATATGCATCGGTAAGCTATATCTCTATTTGCTTGCACTGCAGATATAACTGTCGGCTTCGCCTTCAACTTACTTCCCACATATTCCAAATAATCCCCATCCGGAAGTTGAAAGCTAACCATCCGGTTTCTACAATTAATACTTGCAGAATACCGATACAACCAATCCATACCAAGAATAATATCAAAACCCGAAACTGCTACCTTCTCCAGCAAAACTCCTCCTCTTCTGGCCTGCAGGGGAGCTTACAGCCAAACTATTCTCTTGCTCCACCATAGTAGCTAGATCAATCAACTCATGGAGAGAAGTAGCTCGTTGACAAATCACGAATCTACGTATCTCAGGACGCAGACCTTCTTGAAAATGCTCCACTTGAAACTCTTCAGTGGCAACAAGATGGGGCACAAAACGCCCGAGCTCCAAGAAAGCATGTGAATACTGGTCCACCGTCATACTCCCCTGAACCAGATTATTGAATTCCCAAGCTTTTTGCCTTCTCACGGCAGGAGGGAAAAACCGATCATCAAACTCCTTCTTGAAACGCTGCCACGACACAGTGGCTAAGGATCCAAACTCTCTTTCCAAGAGATTCCGCTTCGCTCTCCACCAATTTGCTGCTTCTCCTTGCAACAAATAACTGGCATACAGAACTTGTTGAGCTTCAGTGCACCCACAAATCTCAAACGTCCTCTCAATCCCATTAATCCAACCTTCAGCTTGGAGAGGATCTTCTACACCAAAGAACATAGGGGTCCTATGCTTAAGAAACCTCTCATAGGAGCACCCCACTTGCATAACCAAGTTTTGATCCACTGGTGGCGGCCTGATATTTTGGTGAAAGAGGTCTGCCATTCTAGTCAAGGCTCTACCAATGACATTATCAATCTCGCCTTGAGATGATTCCTCCATAGGTTCCTTATCCTGTCTCCTTGGCCTTACCATTTTCTGTCAAAGCATAAACCTTAACCTCACTTTAGTTCAGATTAGAACGCAGAACAAAATAATAAAACAAATAAAACAACACATCATATAAAAAGAAATAATTTCAAAACTACTTCAAATCAAGCTTAAAAAGATTCTGGTACTTCACCTAAGGGACACGTTGTAACACCCGCATCCTACTACGTAGGTCCTTACGTCATTATTTTAATTTAATTCATAAGTTAAATATTTTGAGATGAAGATTTTTATGATTTTAATATTTTAATATTTTATTTCAAGATATGTGTGCTCTTATTTTAATGTGGGTCATTAAAATAATTTAAGGAAATATTTTCAGGTCTTAAAATATATTTTCTAAAGCCCCCACCTTTTTATTTAAATTAAAGAGTGGCCCAAATATTATCCACCATAGGATAAGCATAATTTTCCAAGGATTAATCCAAACCCTCCATTCCTTTAGCTTCCAAGGGAAGCTTTGACCCATTTGACCCATTTCTTGCTTCTTGCACCCGTAAGTTACATAGGAAGTAATTAAATCTCTTTCCTTCCTTGCCCCCATCGATTAAGACCATAAAAAGAGAGAAAAGAAAGACTAAGGTGGGTTTGGATGTTGAAATGAGTTGAGTTGAGTTGAGTTGAGATGATAAAATATTGTTAGAATATTATTTTTTAATATTAAAGTTATTTTAAAATTAGAAAAAGTTGAATTGTTTATTATATTTTGTATTGAGATTTGAAAAAGGTGTAATGATGAATTGAGATGAGTTGAGATGAGTTGGAATGAGTTTGGGATCCAAACGCACCCTAAACCTATGGGTTGACTCCTTTCCACTCTTCCATCGGTCAATACCTCAAGGAAGGGACAAAATTCCATCTTCTTATATGATAAGCTCCTTCACTTATCAATCCACTTTTCCCCCAAGTGAAACCGATGGCTTCCAAGAGAAGAAATTAAATTCTTTCCCCTTAAGCCCCATCGGTCAAGGCAAGTGAATTTCTAAGGAAGCCATTGGACCTTTATTTCCTTCTCTTGCACGTCGGTTCCAGGCCCTAAGAGAAGCCAAGAAAGAGATCTCCTTCAAGCCTTACGAGCAGCCCCTTCCGTGCACAAGAAATGGCTCTCTCGGTTTCTCTAGCACCGAATGGTTTCCTCTTCCTTCTCCAAAGCAATTCCCTCTTTTCCTAAGCTTATGATTCAACCTCTTCTTCAAGGTGAGCGATTTTGCAGCTGTGAAACTTTAGATTTCTTCTCCTCCTTCCGTTCATAGCTTGCTAAGTTAAGTAATATATTTTTTTTTTTTTCTGATTTCTTGTAAATTGGAACCATGCTAAGTGAGTTCATGCTCTGTATTGGGGTTTTCGAATTTTCTGTGTTGGCCGGTTGTGGTGCAGTAGTTCTAGGTTGTTTTCTCTTTTGTTTCCTCCAATACTTGTTCTAATTAGGTGGTAACCGAATAGAGGAATGATGGTGTTGTGTGTGTGCCGAACCATGTTCTGTTTTGGTATGTTCCAGCCGTGTGTGTGTTCTGTTTTTGGGTTCCAGCCGTGTGTTGCAAGGCACCTTGTGATAATTTTCCTTGCATTTTAATTAAGCTAAGCCATGATTTAATTCTAGTTAAGCCATGACTTTATGTGTTACATTGATGGAATTTAAGTTATGATTTTTAAGCATAACTTTCCTATTGAACTTATGGCCTAAGTAAGCTACTAAGGATTTTATTTTAAGTTAGTAAGTTTAACTTGGCAACCTTAAGTTTGCCTTGTGCTATATTTATGCTTTGTAATCTGTTTTTTTTAGAAGATAATAAATGATTTCCTAAGGTTTAATATCCTTGATATGGTTTATTATGTAATTGAAATTTGGATTTAATAAGGGATGTTCAAGAACATGAAAACACTAAGCCTATGGGCTGTCCAAGAGTTTTAGAAATTCTTCTATGTTTTTATTGGGACTTAAATCAGCCCAAATCCATCCATTTGCTCAAAGTTTTGCTTAGCTCAATTTAAGATAGAGTTTAGCATGAAAAACCAATGAAAAGAAGTGGCAAAAACCAACCCTTTGTAAGCCTTGACCTTTTTGTTTAATTACCCTCCAAATGACATTCAAAGCTGTCAAATGCCCCTCTTGATCAAAATTTCCAGAATTGAAGCAAATTCCTTATTCTTTCCCTCTTTAAACAATTCCTACAATTTATGCATTTTAATCTATGATTTTTCACCTATCTTTCATGAAGAAAACATTTACCTTTAGAAGAGGTAGCTAGTATGATATCTATTTTCATAAGTTTCTTTAAAATGTTTAGAATAAATATTTTAATGTTTTGGCTTAATACCATGATTGATGGGTAGCCGAACGGGGTTAAGGGAATGTTTAATTCCAAGATGGAATTTAAGTGAGCGTATGAGCGTATCGATTAGTAAGGCTTAAAGTAAGGTAGATGTTAATATATTTATCTCATTTTATTGGATAGGATTAGGAGTCTATTTTCAAGATCAAAGGAACTCGCTAGTAAAGCTCAGAGGTAAGTAGCTATGACCATGCTTCTTACACCATGCTTTATTTATGAAAGAATATCTCTCTCATTGTAAATGTTTCTCTAAATAAATAAATATAATATGTATAGTCCTTTCTTGATAGCCCCTGTTAAGTATCCTATCGATTATAATTGGGTGTACGTGTATATGGTAATGCATGCATGTAGATTCTAAGTCATGAGATTTCCATGCATGTTCTCAAGAAACTTATGATTATTTCCTATATGTAGTATCGCATGAAATGTATCTTGTTCATGAAAACGCATGTGCATTAAATTAAGAATGACGATGAAAATGTTTACATGTAAAGGAAAGGAAAGGAATGGAACGTCTCATGTTTTATGCTTCAAGTGATGTTTTAAATGAGTTTTAAAATGTCCCTACGAACCGATGCTTTAAATGTCCCTGAGAACTGACGTTTTTAAAAGGTCCCTGAGAACTGTCGTTTTAAAGGATGCCATGAACTGACATTTTAAAGGAAATATTGAAAAGTGATGTTTAAGCCTATACTTTTTAATGATGTTTAGGCTCGTGCTTTTAGATTGAATTAAGTTTAAGCTCGTGTTTTAATGATATCTAAACTTGTGCTTTAAATGATGTTAAGTTCATGCTTTTAAATGATGATCGAGCTTCTGCTTTCTAAATGAGGTTTAAGCTTATATTTTTTTTAAATGACGTGTAAGCTCATGCTTTTAAATGATATTTATGCTCGTGCTTTTAAAATGATGTCAAGCTTACGCTTTTAAAGGATGGTTACGCCTATGCTTTTGAATGATGTTAAGCCTATGCTTTTAAGAAATATTTAAGCCATGCTTTAAAGGGTGTTTAAGCTCATGCCTTTCAATGATGTTTAAGCTCATGCTTTTAAACGATGATAAGCTCATGTTTTTAAGTGACGTTCCTTTCCTATGAATAAACTGTTAAATGAAAAATGACTGAAAGAAATGAAAGTACGAAGGATTAAAAGGAAATGAACGTTTCAATGAATAAAAATACGTAACGGCCACATGCATGAAAAAGGGTACCCAATGAATGAATGGGCAGATTGCAATGCCGGGTCGTAGTATCTGGTAGTGCACCCAGTGCTATGCCCTGACGGAATGGGATTCCAACCCGTGGCCATGGGCGAATCCATAGGTCGAAAGACCGCTAACCCTAGCACGCAGGGCGTAATAGTGTGCAATGGCCTATGAAGTGAAAAGATGTAAATGTATGAAAAGTATGTTACGCATGAAAAGATGTAAAGCATGAAAAGCATGAAAAGAATGTTTATGCATGAAAGCTTAGTCATGTCTAAGAACGTTTATGCATGAAATAAAAACGAAAATTGTTATGTATGCATGTTTTCTAAAGGAAAAGAATAGATGCCTAGTATGTTCACTGCATGGTGTACTACTTACTAAGTATTAGACTCACTTTTGTTTTTAATGTTTTAAATGTCCAGGAAATGAAGGAAAGGCTGGGGAGCAAGGCATTACTGCAGAGAGAGAGGCGGAAGCTTAGTGTATTCCCTGTTGGATCGACCATGTACGGAAGAAGAGAAAAGAAAAGGAAAAAGAAAATACGTAAATAATAGGTACGGAAGTGGCGATCTCGCTCCCTTTAGCAGGGCGGGGTCGTTACACATGTGGCTTTACCCAGAGCCAAACCGCTCTGATACCACCTGTGGCGCCCCCAACTTCCATGTACGGACACATGGAAATTGAGACACCCGGGATGATGACAACACGGTCACGCACCCCATCGACATGTGCTGAGTGTGTGCAATGCAACACGTGTACAATAAAACGAACGCAGCGGAAATGTTAAGTCAAATAACTAAGTACCAGAGTTTAATACAATATCAGAGTACTGAAAATTCACATGTCAACATAATACAATTTTGTTTACAAAACAAAATCAAATCAAATAAAATACAATAAGCAAAAGCAGCAATAATCTTCAAAACACAAATATAGCCCATGTCCCTACTCCTCAGGCGGAGCCGCATCCTCGGGCTCAGCCTCATCAAAACCTGCATCAAAATCTACAGTCCCACAAAAATGGAACTTCAGGTAAGTAAAACCCAAAAAGCTCAAGGACAATAAATATATTTAAACAACCAACGCTATGCATGCACATGATGACCCAAGCGTAAACCCGAGAAAAACATCATTTCTCAAATATCACAATTTTCCACACAAAAAAAAAATACCATTTGGCATAAAACCAATTCCAGGAATAATTCCATTAATTTCAATTTTAATCGTATGCACCATGGCCTCCCCTAGGGACCATTCACATACTCTGGCTTCCCATCTTCACCCCACGGGTAACGACCGTGCAAATGATACATGAGTGATGCCCAGTTCTGCGCCCACCGCGTACATAGCCAGGCATCCTCTGACCCCAGCCAGCCCGAGGAGTCACAGAGTCGGATCGAGAGCGCTACCATCCCGTCCAAGTCCCGGGCAAAAGTCCCAGGGGACGACACTTAGTATATTCCGCTCCCGAGTGTCCAGAGGAGCTCCACCGAGATAATATCCCATCTCGGTTTAGGGGTGATACGCACGCACCCATAAAACCTTAAACCCAGTTTTCTCAAAACACACACACACCCACGCATGCGTGCACAATGCCATAAAAGCAACAGATACCAACAACCAACAGTTATCAGTACAACCAGATAACCAATACACAGTTTATAAAACAAGTTAGTGCAAAAAAATATATTAAAGTCTTAAAAGTCTTTTGGAGAAATACTTACAGCGCTTGATAATAATTTTAGGAGGATCACGGAGGAACTGGAAGCACCAAATCAGCAACTCCACAGTGTAAAAACACTGTGGCCGAATACACTGTAAACCCAAATTTACACGGAGTCAAACGAAGACTTGAAATTGATAGGGTAGGGCCTAATGAGGTCGGTGAAGCTAATGGTATCGAAGGTTGGCCGTGAATGGCGGCGGAAACGGTGGTTTACGGCCGAGAATTCCAAATCGGAAGTGGAGCTCGCACGGGCGGCTCCGGCGACGGATCGGGGCCGGGTTTGGGTGGAAATGCTTGGTATTGGGCTGGTGAAGAAGTGGTGAAGAAATGGTGGCCAATGGTGGCCGGACGGCGGCGGAACGGCGAGGAGAAGCCGTAGGCTTCGCATGGCTCACGGCGACTAACGGCAGCGTTAGGCAGCCGGATATTGGGTGGGTAAGGTCGCCGGCGCACAGGGGAGCCGATGGTGCCGGCGGTGTCGTGCACGGCGGGCCGAAGGCGGAGCAGCGGCGGTGAGTCCGTTCGGACGTGAGAGAGAAGAGAGAGAAGAGAGAGAGAGGGTCAAGCACGCGGGGGAAAGCAGGAGAAAATAGAAAGAAAAGAAAAAGAAGAGAAAAAGAAAAGAGGAAAAAGAAAAGATGGGGAAAAGAAATGAGGTCCAATCCTCACCACTTTCGAGTCACAACTGATCCTCAAAAATACTATTTTTAAAACATCAAATATAATAAATCAAAACAAACTCAAAACTAATTAAAATAAAATATTAAACTCCAGTAATAAACATACTTTAAAATAAAAGGCAATTAAATCGTAGAACACTAATTAAAATCATAAAAGCACATGAAACTAATCTCTCGTAAACACATGTAAATTAAATTAAAAAGCCCTTCAATAAAAAGCACGTAAAAACCGGGGTGTTACATTGGTCGACGTCGTGGACTTGGGGGCCGACCTTGAAGAAACGCTAGCTCTTCCCGATATAGTGGGGCCAAGCTCTTTGGAGGCCGTTGGGTTGCCCAAGATTACAGAGCCGGGCCTTGAGGAGACTATGGAACCAACTCCTCCTGAGGTTCCGATCTCCTCCCCTATAATGGAACAGACCGCTGACTGGTTCTTCATGTTACTCCTGAGCCTCTGGTTTCCCAAGTATTTGTTTTCCTCCTTTTCTATTTGAAATGTTCCTTTCTAGGTTCTTTATTGTGCCTCATGCTGTGTCTTCTGCTCCAGGATAACATTGTTCCCCAGGCTATGCCTCCTCCTACTGCTCATGAAAATGTCGTCATGGAGGTGGAGAATGGTTCTACATCCACGGGAAATTCCCCCCGTTCGACAAACGCATAGGACGAGGGTTTGGCCCATGCTAAGGAACAGCTAAACTTCCAGTTCGTCCTCGTGCAAGACCTTCTACTGAAGTTTCTCAGCAAAGCGAGGAGGAACCTAGTCTGCCCATTTTGGATGCTGAGGCCGTTCTTTCTTTAGTGCATGCAGGATCCTCCTCTTCTGCGCAGGGAAGCCGCCCAAGTCATATGAAGGCTTGGTCGGAATCCTGTGAAGCTCAAGCCCGAAAGTTCAGGCCCCTTTTTTCAAAAGTAAGCACTTCTCTTTCCTTGGTGAATTCCTGTTTTTCATATCCTAGCAACACTCATAACACTTTGTTGGTCTTTCAGGCTGCTGATCAGCTGGTCGAGATGGTTTCTCAAGAGAGTGAGGCTCTTGAAGAAGACCTAAAAACTCAGAACGCGTTAAACAAACTTTTGAACCTGCGTGGGGAGAGACTGACGGCTGACCTCCACGCTCTAAAGGTAGAAAATGAACCCCTAAGGGGAAACAACGTGCTCTTCCATAAGAAGATCCGTGCCCAAAAGAAAAAGCTAAGGAGTTGTCATGTAGAGTAAACGTAATGGCCCTGGAACTTGAGCTCAAAGATAAGGAGATCCAGTTAAAGGATATGGAGATCGGAGTAGCTAATGGGAAGGTGTCCATACTGACTGACCAATTAGAGTCTGCACAGAAAGAACTCGTAGGTCTTCGAGTTCAATTCGATCTCCTTTTTTCCGAGACGGGGAGTGCCCAGGCCGAGGTTCAGAGGCTAGAGTGCGAGATTGAGTCTGTTCAGGAGGAGCTGAGGCTAAGCAATGTTTCCTTCGATGAGTTTATCAAGCAAAAGAAGCGTGCAATCGTGGCACGACATATCCTTTTCTGCAAATTTATGGGCTTAGCCAAAAGGCAGATAGGATGAGAACTGTAGCTCAGAAGGCCATTCGTCGCTGTAGTCCTCTCTAGAAGCTGCCCGGCTAGTGGATGTACGGGTATAGGGAAGGTCTCGAGTGTCTCAGGGAAGTGATACTTGAAAACCCTGAGACCGATCTTCGTACCCTAGATCTTCGAAGTCTTCAGCAGGCAACTTTGCCTACGAGAAAATGTTGTCGTGGGATGTAGACAACCTGCCTCTATCTTCCCGCGATGCTGCTCCTTAATTTTATTTTTTTTGAAATGTACATAACTCTAAGTTTGTATGCATATATCTTCGTTCTGCATGTACTTTCAACTTTCCTCTGAATGCACTCTTCTTTGCTTGACAAGGGTCAAGCTCATTTGCTTGATCGGTTTGCATAGCTAACTGTCAGGTAGATGCTTTTATTTTTAATTCTGAGCTGGAACTTCTTGAGGTAATGAACATCTAACTTCCTGCGTTGTTACCGGGTAGGTATTTCCCATGCTGGTACCGAGCAGGTATCTTTTCGCATAAGTACGTGGTAGGTACCCTTTGGTTCGAGTTACACATGGGTACTTTTGGTGTGAGTACCGATCAGGTACCTTTCTTGAGTGCCGATCAGGTACCTTTTCATAGGAATACCGAGCAGGTACCTTTTGCAGTTTTTACTGAGCAGGTATCTCCTGAGTGGGACCCCTGTACGAATACCGATCAGGTACTTTTGTATGAGTACCGAGCAATTACCTCCTGTACGAGTTCCAATCAGGTATCTCCTATACGAGTACCGAGCAAGTACCTTTTGTAATTTTTACCAAGTACGTATCTTCCGAGTGGGACCCCTTAAGGTTTCATTTGAGTTTCTCATGGTTAAGTTCAAAATATTTGTCTGAATGTGTGTCGGCCCTCTTCGTCCCTTTTTACATGAATTCAACCATTTCCTAGCTCCACATCGGTCCCGAAACGACTTTTGCAGGGGCATTAAACCAGTCTGTCATTAATATCCCATTAAGTACGTCCGTTACCAATGCCCCATTGACTCTGCACTTAACTCTTTCATTTACTTTGCGTCGGTTAGAGTTTATGCACCTTCCGAGTTCCAAGGGACAATAGTTCCCCATATGAAACACGTGTTCGGCTAGGGAAACCTTGGGATAACGTGGATGGTTGGGGTGAGGTTAGGAGTTATGGTTCCCTAGGATTTCAGGTGCCATCCTTGCCTATAAAATGGGGCCCTTTCCCATTCTTGGGAATACATATCCCGCTTTCACCTCTCATTCCTCTAAACCCCAAGGGCTCCCTTGGCTTCCTTTTCTTCTTTTGAGATCTGCGAGAGGCTGTGCCTTCTCCTTCGGTGTTCGGGCTATCGTTGGTTATGGCGGTTTAAACATCGAATGATTAGGTCATTGGTATCTCTTGCTCTTGCCCTCTCGCTTATGATGTCTCACTTGTTCTTACCCGCTTGCTTACGATGGTTAACTCCCGAAGTTGCTGCATCAAAACTTGCTGTCTGCTGGTTCTGATCTTAGCTAGAGCAAGGTGATGGCTCGATTGTGAGGTGAAGGTGGACAGGGACAGACGGACATTCCAGGGAGAAACCAACTCTTTGAAATCCATCAGGTCCCTCCGGGTCTTCTTCATCTCAACCTTGAATCCCAGCTCGTTCTCCTGCGATCTGGGCTGGGTTCCATTGGACCCCAAACTCTTCCCTTCCTTCCCTTCTCCTTTCTGAGGAGGAAGATACCGCAATGCTAAACGCCCCGTCCAGTATTGTGAGGGAAGATATGACGTCTGGTTCCGGTATGGGAGAAGCCGAGACCTACCAGGTGGTCTCCTTCCTCCTTAAGACCCCATGCTGCTGAGAATTTTGCTCCTGTATGGATGAAACTTCCTGTACTTTGTTGTTTTTGGTGATGTAATGACTTCCCTGTAACCTTGAATAATAAAATATCTTGACATTTGCCTTTATATACCTGACTACACTTTTCTTCTTTGTCTTTCATTTTCGTATCTTGAGATTTTGAAACTTTTTGTTTAAGATCCACCCATCGCAGAATGCTCACTGTCCGATTCTTTCTTCAACTTTTGTTTTGTTTAGCCAAGTGACTAGGCTCATGATTTGTATGAACTGTGCAATAACAAATGAAGTAATTTTGCGTAACTCACCGTCCGATTCTTTCTTTGTTGTCTTTTACTTGCGCTGACTCTGTGGACCCTGTTCCCTAGCCAACGCATTCAGTTCTGCACCATTGCACGAAGCTCGGTAGTCATTTAGCTGCGTTGAGAGTAGCTGTCAGTAGGTCGGAGAGCATGGTTCCATTCATGTGCTTTATATTTCGTGGATTGGTACTTATGGGTTGGCAGAGCCCGTGGGCCCTGCTCCCTAGCCAACGCGTTCAGTTCTGCACCTTTGCACGAAACGCGACAGTTATTTAGCTGCTTTGAGAATAGTTGTGAGCAGGTCGGAGAGCATGGCTCCGTTCCTGTGCTTTATACTTCATGGATTGGTACTTATGGGTTGGTAGAGCCCGTGGGCCCTGCTCCCTGGCCAACTCGTTCGGTTTTGCACCATTGCACGAAGCTCGGCAGTCATTTAGTTGCATTGAGAATAGTTGTTAGCAGGTCGGAGAGGATGGCTCCGTTCCTATGCCTTATACTTCATGGATTGGTACTTATGGGTAGGCAGAGCCCGTGGGCTCTGCTCCCTGGCCAACACGTTCGGTTCTGCACCATTGCATGAAGCTCGACAGTCATTTAGCTGCGTTGAAAATAGCTATTAGCAGGTCGGAGAGCATGGCTCTGTTCCTGTGCTTTATACTTCGTGGATTGGTACTTATGGATTGGCGGAGCCAGTGGGCGTCGCTCCCTGGCCAATGCGTTCAGTTTTGCACCATTGCATGAAGCTTGATAGTCATTTAGCTGCTTTGGGAATAGCTGTTAGCAGGTCGAAGAGCATGGCTCTGTTCCTGTGCTTTATACTTCGTGGATTGGTACTTATGGGTTGGCAGAGCCCGTGGGCCCTACTCCCTGGCCAACGCGTTCGGTTCTGCACCATTGCAAAAAGCTTGGCAAGTTATGGTGTAGCCCTGTTTGTAGGAGACAAAATGATACAACATTTAAAAATTAGTTGATAAGACTATATATGACCACTTTACACCTTTCTTTTTTTTTTTTTTGGAGCTTGGCTCTGTTGTTTTTTATACAAAATACTTCCTTAAGTGCTCGACATTCCATGGATGTGGCAACTCATGTCCCTTGTGGTCCTTAAGTCAATAAGAACCAAGCCTCCCGGTCGAAGTTACCACATATGGCCCTTCCCATTTGGGGCCCAGTTTGCCTTCAGCCTGAGTTGTGACTCCTGTTTGTTTTAGAACCATGTCTCCGACCTTGAAGTTGCGAGGTCGGACACGTTTTTTAAAATACCGCTCGAGCCTTCGTTTGTTGGCTGTTGTTTGGATTATTGTTTCCACCCGCATTTCTTCCAAGAAGTCCAAGTTTTCTCTTAGTCTCTCGTCATTATGATCGGGATAAAAATGTTGTACACGGTACGTGGGCACTGCCACTTCAACTGGTATCATGGCTTCCGTTCCGTCGACGAGGGAAAAGGGAGTTTCTCTGGTAGGGGTCCTTACCGACGTTCAATAAGCCCATAGTGTGCTAGGAAGTTCCTCGGCCTATTCCCCCTTCTGACTTCCCAGCTTCTTCTTTAAAATGTTAAGTATGGTTTTGTTGGTTGCCTCTACCTGCCCGTTGGCTTGTGGATGTCTCGGAGAAGAGTACTTGGTCTTGATTTTGAGCTCTGAGCACCACTCTTTAAAATGAGAGCAGTTGAATTGTCGTCCATTGTCTGAAACGAAGTTTTGGGAAATTCCGAAGTAGTAGATTATGGATTTCCAAAGGAAATTCGTAATTGCCCGGGCCGTGATGGTTGCTAATGCTTCCACTTCTACCCATTTCGTGAAGTAGTCGATCGCTACCACAACAAATTTTACTCCTCCTTTGCCCGTTAGGAAGGGGCCAATGAGGTCCAGTCCCCACTGTGCGAAAGGCCATGGGGAGGTGACAGAAGTGAGTTTTTCGGGAGTGCAATGCGGAATAGGAGCATTTTCTTAGCACTTGATACACTTCCTTGCAAATTCGTCGGCATCTTTGTGAGAGTTTGGCCAATAATATCTTGCTCAGGTCGTTCAGATTGCTAGTGCCCTTCCACTAGTGTGATTCCTGCATACTCCTTCGTGTATCTCCGCTAAGACATACCGAGCTTGTTCAGACGAGATACACCTTAATAACGGCTCAGCATAACCTCTCTTGTACAAGATTCCTTCTACCAACGTGAACCGAACTACTTGGTTTCTCACTTTCCGGGCCTCCTCCTGGTCGTCCAGAAGGATGTCAGTGGCCCATTCAGGAGGTTGTACTGCCTCGATAGAAGATATTTAGATTCCTACAGCTGCTATATCGATGGTCCGAATTATGACGTTATCTGGAAGTGGTACTTCCTCTTGGCCTGTAGCGGCTTTATCAAACCGATCCGCTTCCTGGTTTTCTCCCCTTGGGATTTGATGGATGGAAGAATATTGAAAGAGATCACGCTCTTCTCCTACTCGTTGGAGGTATTTTTTCAAAATTTTCCCTTTTGTAAGGAACTGTCTGGTTACCTACCCCACGACTATCTAGGAATTGGCCTTCACTTCGACTTTAGTAGCTCCCAACGATCTGGCAATGGTCAGTCTTGACAAGAGCGCCTCGTACTCCGCTTCATTGTTGTTAACTTTAAACCTGAGCTTAAGGGCGTAATCAAGTTTTTCTCCCGAGTCTATTATTATGTGTATTCCTACCCCCTCCAGTCCGGCAGGATGAACCGTCGACGTAGACCTGCCAAGGCTTGCCTTGGGGCATTATGACTATCTCCTCTGGAAAGCTCGAGAATTCAGTCACAAAATCTGTCAATACCTGTCCCTTGATCGCCGTTCGTGGAAGGTACTCGATCTCAAACTCACTTAGTTCGATTGCCCAATTAGTCATGCGGCCGGATGTGTCCGGTTTTTGTAATATTTTTCTCAAAGGGACATTCATATGCACTTTTATTGGGTGAGCTTGAAAATAAGGTCTTAACCGTCTAACCATGATCACTAATGCAAATGCTAGCATTTTTGTTCGGGGGTATCTGGCCTCTGCTCCCCGTAAGGCTCTGCTCACATAATACACAGGCCGTTGGATTCCTTTTTCTTCTCGACTTAACACAATAGATACTGCATTGGGTGAGACAGCTAGATAGGCAGTCAGGTATTCTCCTAGCATGGTTTGACTGAGCAAGGGTGGATGAGTTAGATATTTCTTTAGCTTGCCGAAGGCCTTCCCGCATTCCTCATCCCATTCTTGCGCCTTTCGCAGGACCTTGAAGAATGGGGGCAGCGATCAGTTGACTTTGCAATGAAGCGGTTTAGAGCAGCTACTCTCCCTACGAGCTTTTAGACTTCGTTGATTGTTTCAGGGCGGAGGCATATCCATAATAGCTTTAACCTTTTCGGGATTAGCTTTAGTTCCACGCTCGGAGACCATGAATCCCAAGAATTTGCCTCTCGACTCCAAAAACACACTTCTGAGGGTTGAGCTTCATCCTATACTTTCTAAGCACTGCGAAAGCTTCGCGGAGATCATCAAGATGTTGTTCCGATTTTTTACTTTTAACCAAAAGATCGTGCACATATACCTCCATCTTTCTTCCGATCTGATTTTTGAACATTCGGTTGACCAGTCATTAATATGTTGCTCCCGCGTTTTTAAGTCTGAATGGTATTGCTCGATAACAGTAGAGCCTTCGATCCGTAATGAACGCAATTTTTTCCTCATCATCTAGGCTCAGTCTAATCTGATTGTAGCTGGAGTATGCATCCATAAAGCTGAGCAGGGTATGCCCCACGTTGAGTCTACTATCAAATCTATTCTTGGGAGGGGGAAGATATCTTTGGGACAAGCTTTGTTCAGGTCAGTGAAGTCCACGCACATTCTCCACTTTTCACTTAATTGTTTTACCAACACAACGTTGGAGAGCCATTCGGGATAGTGAACCTCCCGAATGAGTCCCGTGGTCAACAGGTGATCCACTTCTTCAGCAATGGCTGCATACTTTTCAGCGCTAAAGCTACGGTGCTTTTGTTTGATTTTCGTTGCCTCAGGATTCACACTGAGGCGATGCTCTATTACTAATTCGTCGATGCCTGGCATTTCTTCATGGCACCAGGCAAATACATCTCGGTGTTAGATGAGTAGCTGCTTTAAGGATTGGTTCAATTCGTTGGACATTTTAGACCCCATTCGCACAATTCGTTCCAGTTCATTGGAATCCATCGGTATCAAAACTAATGGCTCGTTAGGCTCTGCCTGCCTTAGAGCTTCTTCATCCCTTACTTCCCTATCCAGTTTTATCAGAGCCAACGGTGTGGGCGGGGTTGCTTCTCTACAGTCCTCCTGAAGGGACTGTATTGCTATTGCCTTGGACCTTATCTCCCAAGCGTAGCAATCCCTTGCAGTTTGTTGTTCGCCGGGCATTTCCCCTATTCCTGACCAGGCCAAGAACTTTACCTTCAGATGGTACGTGGAGGTCACAGCCCTCATCTGATTTAGCGATGGTCATCCCAGAATCGCGTTGTACAAGGAATGGGTTTTTACCACCAAGAAATCTATCATTAGGGATGCCGTTTTAGGTGCGGTCCCAGCTAATACGGACAAGGTGATAGCTCCGATTGGCTGGATTGAGTCTCCTGTAAAACCTTTGAAGGGGTAGGTGCGAGTCGCAATAGATCGGGTGTAATTCCCATTTTAATAAACGCTTCCAGAAAAGGATATCGGCTAAGCTGCCATTGTCGATAAGAATTCTCCTGGTGCGATAGTTTGCGATCTGCTCCATTACCACAAGAGCATCATCGTGCGGGCATGACAATCCTTCTGCATCCTGCTTGCTGAAAGTTATAAGATCTTCTCCTGTCTGAACCTTGTGGTGGGGGGGGGGGTGATCTATAGGCTGAGAACACTTCATCATACCTAACCTTTCTTGCATGGGCCTTCCGTGCCGAGGAGGTTGTTCCCCCGGCATATCCTCTCGCTATGGTGTTGATTTCTCCTATAAGGGTGGACATCCCTTTGTTGTGGACTTTCTTCTCACAGGTTCGTAGCTCTCCTTCTATCGGGGCCCTCTTCTCTCTATCAGTAGCTTCTACGCACCTGCCCCATATTTCTCAGAATGGAGCTTCGGTTCTGGTCCTTTTGATAACTAGGATGGTACCCTCGTTGTGGTTCATTCCTCTCATCTTCAGATCGGTCAAGTCGTATCTTTGGCTCCTCAAATATCTCCCTCCTTGTGTAGCAATCCTACGTATTGTGTCCATGGCTTTTATGAAAGCAACAGTATTTAGGACGAGATGAATCCCGTCTTCGTTCTTCATGAATGTTGAGATTTTCCTCAGCTTCGACTATTAGGTTAGAATGTGTGGGAAGACCAGACTTCTTTTGCCATGCCTATTCTCCTTTTCCTTTGGTCTCGTAAGTCCTTTTTTTGTAGTCTCCTTGGCTCAAACCCTTTCAATGTTCTGCAGTCTTCTTGTCTGCTCTTTCTAAGTCACCTTTCCTGGGAGCGGTCAATGCTTAGAGGGTGTCTTCTCCGTTTATGTAACCGTCGGCTCGATCCATGAACTCCCTTAGTGTGGTCGGGGTCTTCCGGGCGATTTCCGTCATAAAGGGGTTTCGAGGCCAAACCCCTCCTAACAAGGCGGCCAAGGTGATCTTTTCATCTTGATCGTCCGTTGTCATTCATTCTCTATTACAGCTTGAGAGATACGACTTAAGGCTCTCGTCGTCCCTCTGTTTGACGGTCAAAAGGTAAGCCGCTGGTCTTTTCCTCGTTCAGCTAGCCAAGAATTGGGTTAGGAAGAGTCGTACTAGGTCATTGAAGCTATCCATTGTTCTTGGGTGTGGGGATCCAAACCAAGTTTGTGCTGCTCTTTTCAGCGTAAGGGGGAAAACCCGGCATGCCACCTCGCTGGGAAAGCTACGGAGGGTCATATGAGCTTTGAAAGTTTCCAGATGCTCGAGCGAATCTCCCGATCCATTATACGTTTCCATTTGAGGGACCTTGAACTTTGGGGGTATAGGGACCGCCATAATCGCGGTGCTATACGATAGCTCAGCATTGGAGAGCAACTGGCCTACCTTGGAGGGCTGTCCTATTTGCTTGGCCACCTTTATTTGAATCTGCATGTTGACTCTTCATCGCTCTTCATCTGCTGAGATTGCATTAGGTTGAGGACAGGCTTCGGAATGATGATTTTGATGATCCGCTTCAGTTTCTTCATTGTTCCTCCGTAGAGAAGCATTTTCTTGACGAAGGGCCTCCATATCTGCCATGAGTTTTTGTATAACTTTGGCTTGCTCATTGAACCTTGCTTCCATGGCTTCAGATTGCACTGCTTCCTGCTGTGAACGTTGAGAATGGGTTTTTGCCGCAAACGAAGGACACGCTAGTTACTGGACAATAGAGATCCCACAGATAGCGCCACTATTGATGTCGTGTTTCGAGAGCCTGGGCAAATTCACCCTGGCAGTGTACGAGCGATCACATGCACAATCACAAAGGGGGGGGGACTTTGGGGTCCATTGATCCTCTTATGCTTAAGTCAATAGTTGTTCGTGAAGATGGTAAAAAAAAGTCAATACACAAACGTAAAATGATTTATATGGGTTTTTTAGTCTCTGTACCGTTACGTTATCTCTGCTAGTTGTTACCTTCATCACTTGTTGCTGGTGGTGCTTTTTTATATCTGCGGACCTGGTCCCCATGGTAATGGAACGTTGGATAACAGGGGATGATACATTGATGCTGTCTATTCGCTGAGCTACCTTCATGGTGTCAATCCGCTGAGCTAGCAAGTTATCTGTTGCTCGGGCCTTGGACCGCATCATTATATATATGAGCATCATTATCGACTTGGCATATAGGGCGGTGCTACTCCCACCGCTGGAGCTCCCGTTCGGGAGCCGTTAGTTGTTTTTTGGTTTTAGTTTTTTTTACTCTTTTTTATATGTATTTTTTAATATTTTTAAACATTTTTTAAAAAATATAAAAAATCATAATATTATTAAAAAAATATTTATTTAATCATTAAGTAAAAAAATAATAATAATGAAATTAAAAAATCCCAGTGGTAACTTCCAACGAGAAGAGTAGCATTTTCCTAACATATATATGACAGCTACATACTCCCTTTTATAGGAATTGATAAACAGATCTAGTTTGAAAAGGGGTCAAACTTTTTCTTCTATTTACTTGGATTCTAAAAACGCATGCAAGTCTTTCAACATGATTTAGTTAAGATATTAATTGCAACACTTAGGCCTCGATTAGATATTTAAAATATTTATGAATAGTAATGAAATTGTTTGTAAATAATATTAAAACATTTAAGTTGAGATATTTTATTGAATTTTGAAAAATGAGAGAGAATGTTGAATAAAAATATTATAAAGTTAAAACATTATTTGAATACAATCTTTTAATATTATTTTTATTTTCAAATTTAAAAAAATTATATTATGTTTTTGTATTTTGTTTGGAAGTGTGACACTCCAAATTCCGCTTGGGATCGGACAAACTTTGAAATGTCAAGACATGCAATACAAAATTACATGCCCCTGTTCATGGTAGTTAAAGATGCAATGCATCTAGCAATTAAGATGTATCTAACATATGCAATATTCGAAGTGGATAATTTGTTTCTTTGAGCAATACATGTACCAGAAGTAATATATTCCAAAAACACAAACATACTTCATAACTTCACAAGATAACAGATATCCAATGGTTACAACACTTGTCCATAAAGGTCTGTAACAACATAAGTATTGGAGACAATGCTCCATAAATACGTTATGGAAATAAAATCTATTCTACGAAATTGCTGAGCTGCTCACTCAACTTGGCTATGATCTCCTAAAATCGCGTCCAAAAAGTAGATAACTGTAGTTACTAGT
>QEOT01000543.1:57272-82344 GCA_003123785.1 Pterocarya stenoptera
CATGCTATGAGAACTCTCAAAATTCTGAAATGTCTCAAAATTTCATTCTCAAACATCACTCAATCACAAAACACTTTTCAATTTCAAAATTTTAACTAATCATTATCTAATCATTATTCAAATACAAAAACCAATACAACATTTATAAATTTCAAGACAAAACACAAAAACTAATAAAAATTACAAACTTCAAAACAAAAATACTTTTAAAAAAATTTATGTTCAAACAATTTTTTAACTTTCTAATATTATTACTTAACTTTTTCACTCTCATTTTCTAAAACCTAATAAAATAATTTCATTCAAACTATTTCATTACTATTCACAAAATTCTGAAATACTCAAGTGTCCAAGCATGCCCTAATCTTCGCTTCTTGCCGATGTTTTACTTTCTTTCTCTTAAGAAAAATACTAATTGTACTTAAGAAAAACTTACAAAAAAACTTATTTCTCCACGTGTCAGTTATTGATATACTAAAAATTATGGAATCTCAAAATAAAACTGAGAAAAAAAATCTTGTACGTAAAATTATGAATACATATCGTTTTAATCTTCCTTAACTAACAATTCATAAATATATTAACATCAACAATAATTTGGCTAGCTTTATTATTTGGAAAATGATACTATGCAACTTGAATTTGTTCCTTTAATTTAATCGCTCATATATTTTATTTTATTTTTATTTTTATTTATTTTTTAAGGGTTAAGGAATTAACTATTAATGTATTAGAATTTTTTTTAAAAATGTTTAAATATATTTAAAAGATATTTGAAACAAAAAAAAAAATGTTCAATTTGCACTAGAGACATGCCCAGCGGTCAAACCTAGGCGACATAGTAGTAACACCCTTATTATTTATATAGAAATGAAATAGACAAGTCTCACGCAAGCTTTTATAAAAAAAATGACTCCGTCTTGAAAAAATATAAAGTAAAAAAAAATTTTTTTTAGTGGGATATATACATCAATATGTATGTGTTTAAATATAAAGGAAAAAATAGTAAACCACATGGTGTATGGTGTGAGAATGATAAGTAATATTTATCATTTTATAAAAGATCTACGGCACCTAGAAGTAGGTGTCTTTTAGATATTAAGTTGAGATAAAATGAGATAAATTAAATTAAAAGTTAAAAGTTGAATAAAATATTCTTAAAATATTATTTTTTAAGATTTAAAAAATTAAATTTTTTATTATATTTTATGTGATAATATAAAAAAATTTTAATGACGATTGGAAACAACTCTGAATGGGGGCATTACTCTTATTTATTGTTCCCCGGCATCGGAACCCCTTCGTGACCAAAACGCCGGGCCTTTTAGATCGCCCAGCACCCTCCCCTCTCTACCTCTCTGCCTGTGAAAAAACTAAAAAGTGCAAAATGGGAAGCGAGAGGAAGTCGAAGGAGAAGAACATAAAGAAAAGAAACTCGGTTTCTTCAGGCTCAGAAGGTACTTAAATTTCCTTACACAGTCCTTTGCCATTTGTTTCCCCTCCATTCTTTTCAATTTCTTCTACCCTGTTAATTGCCGACGAAGCCGGAGAAATCCCAAAAGATAAAATAGTTTTTTTCTGTAGTTTCGTGCTGCTGTCCTGGGTTATGTTTATCTTCTCTTTTCCTACTCTTCTTCGCCAGCAAAACTAGAGTATTAGGTTGGATTTTTTTTTCCTTGTTTGTTTTTGGGATTTTGTTGTAAATTTCATTTGTTGCTCGTGAAAGTGCAGATGAGCAGAACAGCAAGAGGCGGAGGACAGGAGAAGATGGCGAGAGGAGGGACAGAAAGAGTGATAAGAAGGAGAAGCTCAAGGGCAAAAAATATCATGACCACACCAAGCGCCATTCTGACAAAGGTTTTAAACTTTATTTCATAGATTTAATTTTTGTTTTTATTTCAAAATCTAGGATAAGCGGAATCTCTCTAGTTAGTAAGGTTTTTAATAGGATGCGTTTATAATTAGAATGTTTAGCAGTGCCCGTAATAATGCCATTTGAACTGTTAGGTTAAAACTAAGATTATTGGGTAATGTTGCATATATTTACTCATCAATTGAAAAGCTACCCATTACATGAAATCAAAGGTCTTAGTAGAGGCAGACCAAAGCCACTGAATTAAAGGTTTTTTGTTTTGGCCTTTTCTCTGAAATTCGAATGAGTCATAAATAATTGCAGTCCAAGTTAATCAATCAATCTGTGGATTTCTTTTTTCTCGGCATGGCAGGCATGGGTAAACTCTGTGGGTTTTTTGGCCTAGAAAATCTCCTATAATCAATTGATCTGATTTCTTCTTTTTTTTTTTTTCACAATAGAAGGGAATTTGGTAGAGCTAATGATCATATGAGACCTAGGCAAGTTTTCTAGTCTATATGATCATGTTGTGCAAAAGACAAACTAGAAATGATATTTACTATTGTAAACTCCCTTATAAATATGATGAAGCTCAGCATGATTTTTTTTTTGATAAGTAAGAAGCAATTATATTGATAAAGATAGGCATAGCCCAAGTACACCGGAGGTATACATAGGAGTACACCAAATTAAGAGCTAGAAATAGTTACAAGGAAATCATGGAAGCTGAGACCATTTAACTCTAAAGCAATGGCCCACATAAATAAAGTCTTCCAACAAAAACTCCTAAACTCCTCGGAGGAGCTTTCATGATCCTCAAAGAATCTACCATTCCTTTCACTTCAAATACACCAAAAAATACAAATAGACGCCATCTTCCACACCATTGCAATATGTGGTGTCCCTGTGATGCCTCTCCAGCTAGCTAGTAGTTCCACCACCGTTCCTAGCATGACCCATGCGACTCCCAATCTGCTGAAAAAGTAAGTCCATATGTCTCTTGCAAAATCACAATGTAATAGTAAATGATCTACTGTTTCTCCGCTCTTTTTGCACATACAGCACCAATCTGTAATTATGAGTCCACGCCTTCTTAGGTTGTCCATGGTTAGTATCTTCCCTAAAGCTGCTGTCCAAACAAAGAATGCAGCCTTGGGAGGTGCTTTACTCCTCCATATGTTCTTCCAAGGAAAATAGGGCCTATCTTGAGCTGTAAGAATGTCATAAAAGGAGCGTACCGAAAATTTTCTNCTGTCCAAACAAAGAATGCAGCCTTGGGAGGTGCTTTACTCCTCCATATGTTCTTCCAAGGAAAATAGGGCCTATCTTGAGCTGTAAGAATGTCATAAAAGGAGCGCACCGAAAATTTTCTGTTCTTTGAATGCCTCCATTTCATCATGTCAACAGCTGGAACCGTAACAAAGATGTTATATAGTAGGCTGAAAAAATTCACCAGATCACTCACTTCCCAATCTTGTGCCTCCCTAGTGAGATTAATGTTCCACTCCTGTAAACCTTGTCTAACCACCCTCACATCAGCCACCATAGCTTCCTTGTCTCTAGCAATTCTGAAAATGTTAGGAAAAGCATTTTTAAAGGCTGTATCTCCCACCCACACATCATTCCAAAAGCTTATTCTACTGCCCTCCCCCAAACACAGCCTAGTATTCTCCAAGAAAGTCCTCCACCCTTGCCTTATGTGCTTCCACAACCCAACCCCATAAGCCCCCCTCCCCTCATTAGAACACCAACCCCCTCTTGCACACCCATACTTCGCATCAATTACCCCTTTCCATAAGGCTTCCCTCTCATGATTATAACGCCACAACCATTTTCCTAATAGAGCCTTATTAAATGATCTAACATTGCGGATCCCCAACCCACCAACGCTCAAGGGAATACACACTTTATCCCATCCAACTAAGTTAAATTTAAACTCATCCCCTAGGCCACTCCACAAAAAGTCAAGTTGGAGTTTCTCAATTCTGGATGCAATGCTTACCGGGAGGGGAAATAAGGACAAGAAGTATGTGGGAAGATTAGATTGCGTACTCTTGATAAGTGTGATCTTTCCCCCTTTCGATAAGTATAACATTTTCCACCCGGCCAGCCTACGCTTTAATTTCTCTAACACCTCCTCCCAAATGGTCTTGGCTTTAAACTTTGCACCCAACGGAAGACCAAGATACTTTAACGGCAACGAGGAGACCACACATCCCAAGAAGCTGGCCAGCCCACTAAGGTCTCTCACCGCAACCATCTCTGTTTTAGCAAGATTGATCTTTAACCCGGATACCGCTTCAAAACAAAGTAAGATAGCTTTTAGAGATTGAATATGTCCTGCATTATCTTCACAAAATAGCAACATATCATCTGCAAACAAAAGATGAGAAATAGTGATGGAGCCATGGTTAGAAACCCCCGCTGAAAAACCTGAGAAAAACCCCCCTTCTATAGCCGCCGACACCATTCTACTAAATGCCTCCATCACGAGGACAAATAAGAGTGGTGAAAGTGGATCGCCTTGTCGTCGTCCCCGCGAACTATTAAAAAAGCCCACCGGATCACCATTTACCAAAACCGAGAAACGAGCCGTCGACACACAATGCATCATCCACCCCTTCCATCTTTCCCCGAATCCACATCGGCCTAACAAATAAAACAGAAAATCTCAATTTACATGGTCGTAGGCCTTCTTCATATCCAGCTTACATAAAATACCTAGTACCCCCGACTTAAGCCTGCTATCTAGGCATTCATTGGCTATAAGATTAGAATCCAGTATTTGTCTACCTCTCACAAAGGCATTTTGAGATTTAGAAATGATCTTATCCATTACTGTGCTCATCCTGTTGGCAAGTACCTTGGCTATTATCTTGTATATGCTGCCCACAAGACTAATCGGCCTGAAATCTTGCACCTCTATGGCACCCACCTTTTTAGGGATAAGTGCAATAAAAGTAGCATTTAAACTTTTCTCAAATTTTCCATAAGAGAAAAATTCCTGAAACACCTGCATGACATCTCCTCCCACCACCTCCCAACAAGTCTGAAAAAATGCCTTAGTAAAGCCATCTGGACCCGGCGCTTTGTCCTTGTTCATTTTTCTTACGACTAGTCGTACCTCTTGCTCTTCAAAAGGTCTTTCCAACCAAGTCTTGCTGTTTTGATCAATGGTCTCAAAAACTAGACCATCCACTTTTGGCCTCCATTCATAGGGTTCTCTCAACAATTGTTCGAAATGTACAGCAATGTGCTCTTTAATTACGGCTTGATCTGAGGATATACCTTCATCTATAGTCATGGACTCTATGGCATTAAATCTCCTGTGTGAGTTTGCAACTCGATGAAAGAACTTTGTACATCTATCCCCCTCCTTGAGCCACAAAGCTCTTGAATTTTGCCTCCACGAGATCTCCTCCATTAATATCAACCTTTCTAACTCAAATGATACTTGGCCTTTATGTTCATTTTCATCTTCAACACCCTCCAAACTTTGTAATTCTTGAAGGAGATTTTCTTTTTGTAGTATTACATTTCCAAAAGTCTGTTCATTCCATGTCTTTAAATTCACTTTCAAAGCTTTCAATTTTCCAGCTAATATCTTACTTGGAGTGCCCTCAAGTTGATATGAATTCCACCATTGCCTAACCAATTCCACAAACCCTCCGGTCTTTAGCCACATATTCTCAAATTTAAAAGGTCTTCTCCCTCCTGTAATTTCTCCACAGTCTAACATTATAGGAAAATGATCAGAACATACCCGTGGAAGTCTCTTTTGACATACATCTGGAAATTGTGTTTCCCATGAGGGAGATATGAGAAATCTGTCCAGCCTTGACCAAGCTTGGTTATTAGACCACGTATAATCACCTCCCATAAGAGGAAGGTCCATAAGTTCTAACTCAAAAATTAAATCAGAAAATTCCACCATTGCATGATTATGTCTCCCCTCTCCGGATCTTTCACTGGGAAACCTTGTCACATTAAAGTCTCCATCAATGCACTAAGGAACCTCCCAACAAGAACATAAACCAGCCAGCTCATCCCAAAGCAAACGTCTTTCGCAATCTAAGTTAGAACCATACACCCCAGCAAAGGCCCATACAAAACCATCTACAGAATTTTTAAAAGAACACCCCACCGAGTATTCTCCCACAAATTCTTCAATATTCTCCACCACCCTTTTGTCCCACATAACCAATATACCACCCGAAGCCCCCTGCGAAGGTAAGTATGACCATCCTACATACTGACAACTCCAAATACTCCGTATGGTTCTTCTTGTAATAAGCTTCAGCTTTGTTGCTTGCAAACAAATAATGTCCATTTTCCATTGTCTTAACAAGGATCTTATTCGGAGGTGCTTGTTAATCTCATTCAACCCCCTTACATTCCATATCAGAATTTTTGGCTTCGTTTAACAACCATGCCAGCCCTCCCTTTACATGATACTCCAGAAGCTCAGCATGATACTTGACAATTGCCCCTACTTGCCAGTGCACGGATAGATAGGGCAGGCGAAGCACGAAGGGGATGGATATCTGAGTGGTTGAAAGAGTTGGTCTTGGAAACGGAAGTAGTGATATGAATAATAGACCTTCGGTAGTGGTGGTAGCTTCAAAGAAATTGGTAGTGTATGTCTAGACTAGGAAAGCATTCAAAATGTATGAACTCAACCAAGTGCAGGCAGTAATGGCTGTGTGATGACCAGAAATAAGCAAACCAAGAACTTTATTATTAATATCTAATTAAGCCATGTACTACTGTTCATTCTCTGCGCAAGTCAAAAAGTATGTGAGACTGTTTGTTTGGCAATGCTAGTATTCTGAGGTATTCTCAGATATTTTCAAATATTTCCTTCCCAAACATCACTCAAACGCAAAATACTTTTCAATTTCAAATCTTCAACTTTTTCATCTAATCATTACCGAATCATTGCAACTTTCCCAAACTCCCGAACAAAACACAAAAAACAATTCAATTTTTTCAAATTTCAAAACAAAAATAATATTAAAAATTATATTCAAACAATTTTTTAACATTATAATACTTTTATTCAACTTTTTTCTCTTTCCTTTCTCAAAGCCCAATAAAACATCTTAATTCAAACAATTTCACTACTATTCACAGATATACTGAGGTATTTTAAGTATCCAAACGGGGGCTAAGGCTGTGTTTGGATGTTGAACTGAGTTGAGTTGAGTTGAGTTGAGATGATAAAATATTGTTAGAATATTATTTTTTAGTATTATTATTATTTTGAAATTTGAAAAAGTTGAATTATTTATTATATTTTGTATTGGGATTTGAAAAAGTTGTAATGATGAGTTGAGATGAGTTGAGTTGGGTTGAGGATCCAAACGAAGTTTTAAGTGCTTCATAGGGCTTGCCTTGCCCTCATCCAAATCAGTCTCTCTGCTTAATGATCTTCAAGAGCCCCTTCCTAATGAGGTTTGAGCCATTAATTGCATGGGCTAATGGTCTTCCTGGCAAGTCATTTAGGATTGATATGATTCTGGTTCTGGAGGCCAAAGCCTGGAATGGAATGGCAAATCTTGCTGTATGGTTGGGATCCTTGAGAGTAATAAACATGTGGCAAGCGAGCCAAAAAATAGACCTGTTGACAGAAATAACTAATACGTATAATTTTTCTTGGTTACTGTGGGATCGACCACGTAATCTAGAAAGTCTTTGATTGTGTATTATATTCCATGAATTGTAACCTTTAGAATATTGACTTTTCCACCAATCTTATTATGTTCCACTGAATCATTCATGCTATGGATGGAGGGATTTTTCTAGTTGCCTTTTGTCATGATTTATGTATTAATATCTAGTAATTACTCCATCTTTTTCCTTCATGCATAGTATCTGTTTGTGCCAATTATAAAAGTCGTTATGGTTGCTCATTTCTTACACTGTTGGATTAAGGTTCTACATGGCAAAATTTTATCTTACTGACCTGTTATTGTTGCCTCAGAAAAGAAGTCCAAAGATAAACACAAAAGTAAAAATCACAAAAGTGATCGCCACTTGGTAAGTCCTCTTAGATTCCCATACTCTCTAAGTTTGCACAAATGTTATATATAGAAAAAAATCCTTATATCACTTGTTATGGTTCTGTACTCTCTTTGCCACTCAGACCTTCCTATTGTTTAATTGAAAATCATCTACTGTTTGCAAAGATTGTCTGAGATTAATTCGTTGTTTGCCATTCCTGCTGTTATCATGCATCACAAATTTTAGCTGCCAGGATCCAGATAAGGAGCACCTGGCGTTTAGATTATAAAGCGGAGTATGTAACTTGAAAAATGAAGGTTTTGATCACATTCTTATCAAAGGTTTTGAAACAGAAATTCTCTCTTTCTTATTTTGTTTGATTGAGACTATGAGACCATCTTTGACGCAGACTGCATAATATGTAATTTGTTTGCATATTCTTTGAGAAGGCTGTTGCGGTCTAGATAAGTGAAGTGAGGAATTGCTAGATTATGGGGATTTTTACTGTTTTATTTCTACTAGTGTTGAAAATTTACCAGGTAGTGTATGGTTTTACCGATGTCTAAATTTATCCATTGGCCATGTGTATCTATCCGCTGATGCTAGTAGTTTTTTTATGTTCTTTTTCAGAAGCACGAGGTCCAAGAGCTGAGCAATGATGACTATTTCTCTAAGAATAATGAATTTGCTACCTGGTTGAAAGAAGAGAAAAATGTGTTTTTCTCTGAGCTTTCATCTGAGTCTGCACGTGAACTGTTCTCAGACTTTGTCAAGGCTTGGAACAAGCACAAGCTTGAATCCCGTTACTACGAGGGCATTACAAGAGGACCCCGGACATCCCATCACTGGAAAATCAAAGGGTAGCAAGAAAGTATGCCACTGGCTAATTCCTACTCGTTATATTTTTTTTTTCATTGGTTATGGACTTGCAGTGTGCTTAGAAAGAATATTTGTATTTTCTTGATGTATATGATACTTGAAGCATGTTATCAGCAGTTTTCATCCATGGTTTTAACATGAAGGCTTGTAAAGAAAGAAAAAAGGGAATCTCGGAATGGGTGCAGGGGAAAGCCACCGGATATTCTAGTTTTGTTAGGCAGAAATGTTGGGATGGTTAATGCTGCAGGTTTATGCATCACACGTGCCACCGTTTGGGTAATGCGATATTCTCAGGTATTCTGTGAATAATAATGAAAAAGTAATTATAGAATATTGAATAGTAATGAAAAAGTAATTATAGAATATTGAATAGTAGTGAGTAGGGGTGAAAAATCGACTTATCGGTTCGGTTCAAAGTCAAAATCGAGATCGCACTGATACACTGAAATAAGGAATATCTCGACCGAAACCAGCCGGTGAATGGAAAGAAAACCGTTGACATCAGTCTCGATTTTCTACCAATCGGTTTGCTGGCATCGTCGGTGGTGTGAAGAGAGAGAGAGAGAGAGAGAGAGAGAGGAATGAGAAACACGGAAACAGATTCACTTAAACCCAAACTCCATCATCATAGATTCATAAAATTACAAGATATACAACAAATATTAAATGATTCACAACAAATATTAAATGATTCACAACAAATATCACACTATCACAACACTATTGATACTCTTGGAAAATAAAAGAATCCTGATCCTCATCAACAAACCTCAACGAATCGGAGATTGGAGCTTGAAACGACACAAATGGATGAAATAGCGCAAATGGATTGAGGGAGAGAGGGACGACATTGGAGAGAGAGAGAGAGAGAGTTGAGAGGGAGATGAGAGAATCTAAGAGAGCTGAGAGTGGAGGCTGGGCCGCTACTGTTGGAGAGTGGAGACTGAGAGGAGGGTTGTGCCGCTGTGGACGCTAGAAGGGATGAGAGCCGAGAGGAGTGCTAAAGGAGTGAGGGGCCACTCGAAATGAGAAGAGACTGAGAGGAGGGAGGGTTGTTTAAACCCTAGACAGAAACGATGTCATTTGGCTTATGCCAAACGGCGCTTTTCTTTTTTTCTTTTTTTTGAAATTGCATAAGCAAAATGCCGTTTCACAACGGCGTCTTTTAAAATGGATTATATGTTTTAAAAAAAAAAAAGTTTAAGATGTCGGTCGGTTCAGCGGTTTTCTCCTGGTTTGAACTGAGACCGAACAGGTCAATGTCGGTTTTGATAAAATTCCACCCCTCGCCGACCAGTTCCTTGTCGGTTTCTGCCGGTTCCATGATTGACCGGTCGGTCTGAGTCGATCCCAGCCGGTTCTTCGGTTTCTTGTACAGCCTTAATAGTAAGATAGTTTGAGAAGCCTCAGAACATTTAAGCGTAGGCTAATGATATTTAGCATTTGGTTTCGCATCTGCCTTAAATGCAGGAGACCATACTTAGGAGATTGACTTGCTCATGGTTTATCAGACGCTTTGATTTTTTTGTTCTTTTTTGAAATTAAATGTTATGGTTCTCAGATGTCATTTTTCAGGGAATTAATCTTTGCATCATCCTACACACCACACATCATAACTTTATTTATTTATTTTTATTTGTTTTTCTTATTAAATGTGTATTATATAGATGATGAATAAAAAAATATAAATGTTTCAAGAAGAGTAAAATAAAAAAAAATTGAAAAAAAATTAAAAAAAAAAATAAAAAAACACATTGGTGTGTGGTGTGTAGGAGGATGCATAGCAATGCTCCAGATAGGTGAAGGTATTAATAATTTTCCGTTTCAAGTACTAGATCGGATCCCAATTTTAAAGATTTATTTCTTCTTCCCTAAAAAAAAAAAAAATCGTCACTGAATTTAATGTTTATCCATAAAAATTAAAAGGCGTGTATATGTTTTTTTTCATTTTAGTTAATCCTTTTTATTAAATAGCAATCCAGCTTATTTCTTCAAGAATTTTATACTGAGTCAGTTAGGATTCAGTCACTATGTATTAGATACTATTCACTTTCACACTTCACACTTATAATTTTTTTCATAGGGTATGGTGTGTTTTTCATAGTGCATAAGAGTATTTTTCATAAAGTGTGGTGTGGAGTGGTGAATAGTAACTGATAAGAATAATTTTTCAAGTTATAATAATCACATAAATTGGTATCACCTTGAATTCTTCTAGGTTTTCAAGCTTTGTCATGGATTAGTGTCACCGCTAATAAAGTAGTATCCCTTGTTCTACATCCTGTTTGTACAAAAACAAAACTACTAATACAGCGAGACAGTGATTAGATATGAAAGCTCAAAACATCACTCACTTGACTCTAAGATTATGTTTGGAAAACATATTTTACTCAAAATTTTCATCTTTATCTCATCTCATCTTTACACTTTTTCAAATCCCCATACAAAATATAATAAATAATTTAACTTTTTCAAATCCCAATATAACTTTTTCAAATTCTAATTCAATTTTTTCAAATCTTAAAACTAAAAAATAATATTTTAAACTTTAAAACAAAACACAAAATTCTCATCTCATCCCCCAAACATAATTTTATAAGGTAAATTCTAGATGGATGTTTTGATGATTGGCCTCTTGGCCATCTTTTGTTCTTGTTATTTTAAGAATACATTTTAGTTCAACTTGGGTATAAATTCGAATAACTTTTTATTTATTTATAGTATTATATCTATATTTAAAATGGAATATTTTAAATATTTAAAAATATGAAAGGAAATTATGTTTTTTGTATATAATATGTTACTTGAATCCTTATGAATTTAATTATTGATATGCTAATATATAAACTTTATAAAGATATTACCAAAAAGTCAAGTTTGTTTGTCAAAATTTGTATATAAAATGATAATAACTTACTTTATCTAAATGAAACAGCTTGTGAATAAACTTGAACTCGATTGAATATGGAATGGGTTATTCGTTAACAAAGCATCCAACATGTTGAAAAGCTCGAGTTCGACTCGTGTTTGAATAAAAATTAAGCAAATAACACTTGAGCATCCACTATTATAACTCAAATTAGACTCGTTAAGACCCTAAGTTCAACTCATACTTCCTCTTTTTTTGTAAAGAAATAGAATATGAGGGAGGTAGTGGGAGGATGTCCTGCTGAAGAAGCAAAATACTCCAACGAGGAAGGACATGATCGATTGATGGAATGAAATACAATTTGAAAAAAAAAAAATCATATTATTCTTATTCTTATTATTAAACCGTTATATTGATTACTATTGTCATGAAAGTTATTTTTAAAAAATAAAAATGTGAAGAGGCTCAGCTGCTCATCAAGTCGCTTGTCAACAGGTGCACTGAGTGTAACGTCCGTCCTTGAAGTGTGTCTTTTTAAGAAATATTTTTAAAAATACGACTGGAATTACTGTCCGATTTAAAACATTTTCACTGTCCTTCCCAGGGTGCAAGACTCTACGTTATAAAATAAAATGTACTTTTATAATAAAAGAGGTTTGAGAGTTAAAAAAGTGGAAAAGATAAATCTTTAAAATAAAAAGACATTTTCGTACATTTAAAACTTTCATGCCTAGACCTCCGTGCTCTTTCTCTTTGGCTGTGTCCCTCTTGGGCGTACTGCCCATTTAGCTTCCTGTAGGGGGAGGGGCACACATAAAAACTAAAATGAGTCGAATACTCAGTAAGCGTTACTTCATACCGTTAAAATATAGCAACGTAGGTTTTCATTCATGCATTCATCATTCCATACATACTATACGTACATGCATACATGCTTTCCTTTGCAAACATCAGTAGACGAGGGCTTTCTTCTTTAAACATGCTTTCTTTTCGTAAAACATTCTCCCGTCACTGCCTCCATTTCTTAAAGAATGTCATGCATTCATACATTACTTTTCTTTCACTTTCATAGGCCGGTGCACGTCGTTACGCTCCGCGTGTTGGGGTTAGCGGCCTTTTGGGCCAATGGATTTGCTTGTGGCCAAGGGTTGGAATCCCTTCCGTTAGGGTGCAGCACTGGGTGCACTACCAGATACTACTGTCCGGCATTGCAATCTGCCCATTCATTCATTGGGTACCCATTTCCTTTCATTCATATGGCCGTTATGTAGTTTCATACATTCATTTATGCCACATGCCATTCATTCATTCATTCATGTCAGCTCTAAAGAGCTGAGGCTTTCATTCATTCATTTGAATGGGCATGAGCATTCATTTTTTTCTTTTTTTTTCATTTCATGCTTTCATGGGAAAAACATTTTTTCATAAGAAAACATATCTTTTCATGGAAAATATCGTTTAAAATCATGGGCTTAAACATCATCTTTCGTGGCATCATTTAAAGCATCAGTTCGTAGGAACATTTTAACATCAGTTCTTAGGGACCAGTTTTAAAACACTTTCTTCGCGTCACTTAAAGCATCGGTTTGAAACTCGGGGCACGGGCCTCGAAACTTCCTTTCTTTTCTTTAGAAAATACATACAATAGATACGTCGTATAGTCATCCATTCACATGCGTACAATTAATACTTTTGGGTGAGTAAAAAGGGGCTGCCGAAGAGGGGTCGTACATACGTATACCTTTCAATACTTAGCATGCTTTTCTTTAAAAACATCTTTCGTGTCCTTTCGTAAAGCATCTTTCATGGAAAAGCGTTTCTCTTTCTTTTCCTCATACTTTAGAAAACTCTAGAAGAGCATGAACGTAACACTTACCTGATCTCCATGCTACTTTCATACCATGCAGTCCATTCATGCGCGTGTCAGATGGCAATCTACATGCATACATAACCTTAACGTTATTCTCTATCTAGTGCATAAGCAACTGAACTAGAAATAGAGCTATGCTTTACTTAGAACACTCTCATTCTATCCCGTGCTCTTCCAACCCTTTACTGTCTCTACTTCTTTCAACCTTGACGTTCTACTTCGAGTGCTTACTCTCTAAGGTGAATGATCACCTTAGGATTAAGACACTAAGACCTCTGTCTCGTTCTTCTCATTAACCACGTTCCGACGCATGACTTAGACTGACTAAGTCACGCATCTCATTCTTAGATAGTACCTTTGTCATTACCCTCATGTATCTTAGCTCACTCTACTTCTAATGACCATCTATACACATCACACGGCTCCAAGTCACTCCGAGGCTTAAGCACCGTGTAACCATGCTTAGGACAGATTACCCATTACATATGGTGAATCCATCCAGCACGTGTGTTTAACCAGATCACACACGTACCTTACTCCTTTATCACCTAAAACCATCATTTAATACATTGGTCACAAGCTTGTATGGCGAATGCCATACTTCGTTACCAACCTTCTCATAACCCGGCTAGCACGACTCTTCATGCTAGCCGTGCCTCATGACATTTCATCCCAACACTTAGCACGATGGGACTCTGTTCATGAACACACCTTATGTCACGCCACATAGCTCGAGACTAATCCTAAGCTACACCGTGACTCTGTCACGTCACCTCACATACATCTTAACCCATCACTGCATGACTTCTACTTGGCCACGTCACTTCATGACGTTGCCTAATCATGCTTCCGCTGCACTGCTCTGATACTTTTTAGCCACTTAGCACATACTCCTGGCCATAAGCCGACTACACAGCGACACTCATCGCCTTAGACTACAGCCATATCACTACTACAGCACATACCACAACATCTTACGTCACGCCATATAGCTCGAGACCATTCTCAAGCTACACCGTGACCTTGTCATGTCCTCTGACATTCTGCTACATCACCTATACGTCAACTTCCCACTCATCACGAGTACGGATCCTCACGTACTCCAGTCATATTGTGACACCTCGTCACATTCCCGCTACATCACTCTTACGCTAACTCTGCACCCATCGCAAGCACGACCTCTTAATTGACCACGTCACTTAGTGACGTTGCCCAGTCATGCTTTCGCTGTGCTACTCTGATACTCTTCTAGCCACTTCGCACTTATTTTCGGTCATAAGCCAATCACATGGAGACACCCGTCGCCTTGGACTACAGGCCATATCTCACAACTATTTCGGGACACTGTTTCACAGTTCTCGACACCATACATCAAACTCTTCGCCCATCAACTACGCAATCGCCGTTATCTTCGCGACACGCCATACGGTGTATCGCTGCACCTCATGGAGTACACTCCTCATGTACTCCCTTCACAGGACTACGCCACATCACCACTATGGCACTCACGCCATATGGTGCTTCGCTCTACCACATGGAGCACATTCCACGTGTACTTCCTTCACAGGACTACGCCACATCACCACTATGGCACACACGCCATATGGTGCGTCACTCCACTACAATGGAGTACACTCCACTTGTACTCCCTTCACAGAACTACGTTATATCGCCACTATAGCATAGATGCCATAAGGTGTATCATCCTACCTCATGGAGTACAGTTCACGTGTACTCCTTTCACAGGACTACACCACATTACCATTATGGCACACACGCCATATGGTGCGTCGTTTCTCCACATGGAGTACACTCCACGTGTACTCCCTTCACAACACTACTCCACGTCACCGCTATGCATACACATTATACGGTGCATCGTCTCATCACATAGAGTACACTCCACGTGTACTCCATTCACGGCATTACGCCACATCACCGCTATGGCATACACGCCATACGGTGTACCGTCTCTCCCCATGGAATACACTCCTCGCGTACTCCATTCACGGCACTATGCCACGTCACTGTTATGGCACACACGCCATACAGTGCATCGTCTCTCCCCATGGAGTACACTCCTCATGTACTCCATACACAACACTACACCACGTCACCGCTGTGGCATACATGCTATACGATGCATCGTCTCACCACATGGAGTACACTCCGCGTATACTCCATTCACGACGCTCTGCCATATCACTAATACGGCACACATGCCGTACTGTGCATCGTTTTCCAACATGGAGTACACTCCACGTGTACTCCATTCACGATACTACGCCACGCCATTACTACTGCACATACACTACCACCACACTTCACAGCACAGTTCACAACACTACACAGCATACTTCCCAACTACGCCCAACACTTCACCATAGCACTTCACATCACTACTACATAGCGAACCCTATAATACTAACAGCACAGTCCACAACCTAGTCAACTAGCATGTAATATAAATAGCGAGGGATAGAGAGTTATACCATCGACGGGATAACCTGTGCGTCGCTTGCTAGGTGTGTGGTGGCTACACTGCGTACAGTGACTGTTTAGGCGTTTGAATAGCTAGGTGTGGTTTTGGAAGGGCCTAAGGTAGCCTTGATGATGCTAGAAAGGGAACGTGTCGCGGCGGATCTTACCGAGTACAGTGGCGGTCAGTCACGCGCAGTGACTGTCCATCACGTGTAGTGATTACCCATCACATAAAGTGGTGGTTTAGGCTTGGGCTAGGCTATGGGAGGTTGCTGGTGGAGTCGTGGAGGCTCGGTGGTGCTCAGCACGGTGGTTTACGGTGGCTGGCCGTGCACTGTGAGGGAGGAGAAGTCATGGGAGAGTGTGAGAGAGTGTGGGGCCGTGGGTGACAGATCGGGGCCATGGGTGGTCCGGTTGGCTTCGTGGTTGCCTGAGGAGGATGAAGGTAGCGGTCACACGCCGTGAGTGGCGGCGTACAGTGGCGGATCTAGCTCAAGAGGGTACGACATCCGTGGGAGAGTGAGAGACAGTGAGCCTGCATGGTGGCTCGGCTGGACGTGGAGATGGCTGTGGGAGGTGGCCGGAGGCCAAGGGAGGTCTCGGTGGTGGTGCAATGGCCGTAGGAGGTGGTGCTCCACCGTGGGTAGGGCTATACCCGTGCAAGAGAGAGGTGCACTTCGTGGGAGCAACCAGCGGAGAGATGGAGGCCGAGGTCACTAGAGGGTGATGGCCGGTGGCAGGGGAGGCTGCCGTGGGAGAGGTGGCGCCGGAGGATGGGGCAAGGCGGCGCTGGAACGTGAAGCCCATACGGGCTGTGCACTACCAATAGAGAGGAGGAGAGAGCGTGAGAGGGTAATACCGGTGCAAGAAAGCTTGCCGGAGGGAGGGGATGCCAGCGGTGGTGGTCGTGTGGCTCACCGGAGCAAGGCGGCGCCGGGCTGAGGGCTGGAGCACTTCAAATGAGAGAGGGAGGAGCTGCGTACATCGCAAGCCAAGAGGGAGGAAAGAGAAAGGGGAGGGAAAAGTGAGGGAGAAAGAGAGAGGGCTAGGGTTTTACTAAAACTCGTCGTCTGGGGGTCTATAAAAATGATCTAACGGTGACCCTTAAATACTGATTTAAAAACACGTAGACGTTTATTTAATTAAAAGCATTGAGAGGAATAAAGATAGAATATCATTTAAAATAATATTCGCTCATCATTTGTAAAATGATGAAGTCTTACTTAAAATATTTAAAAGAGTAAAACTATTAAATTAATTAAAGATTCCATCATTATTTAAATCACATAATATTTTAAATAACTGAAATCATTTATATAAAATGATTCCTACAATTATAATATTTTTGGAGCTCTTCAAAGATATTATAATTGAGTTATTTAAAATATTCTTTAGTTAAATAATAATAGGAATCTTCCATTTAAAATACACAACTTTAAAACACAAAGTTAACTTTAGAAATCACGTAGTATCTTTAAAAACACGCCATCGGGATTTGGCACGCTTAACGGGGCTCTTAGACACTAGAGGGGAGGAGCGGGCTGGCTATCGCATCTGACGTAACTGCTTACGTCAAAAGGAAGGAAGGAATGAGCAGGGTGTTACATTGAGGCTAGTTCAAGTAGGTAGGGATATTATTCTTCTCTCTATCTTTTTCTCTCGGGAAGGAGTGTGAGGTGAAGTGGGGTCCACGAATATTCTAACAGAATTGGAAGGTGGCAGAGGGGTACACGGTGCGTGTAATGATTTCGAGTGGGGGAAGCATGGTGGTGGAAGGGTTGAAAAAGTCTGGTTTACTTAGTTGAGAAGTGGCAGAGAGGTGGAGGTGACGATTTCCAAGTCTGTTTTGCAGAACAGGTTGGAGGAACATGGTGGTAGAAAGGTGGTGGAAGGGCCTGGTATCTGTTCGTCCTACGTAGCAAAGTGGTTTGAGGATGAATGAACTTGAAAAAAATGGGAATGCTTGAAACTAACGGAGGAAGAGACCCAGTATGTAGACCTGGATGATGAAATATCGGAATAATTGAAAATTAAGGGGGATTGTAGTCTGGTTGGAAAGGTATGGATGGAAAGAAACATAAGTCAGGGGGTTATTGAAGCAACGATGGCCAAAGTTTAGAGGATAAGTAGGAAGGCTCAGTTTCAAGAAATGGGAACAAACATGTTTGTAATCACCTTTGCTAACCAAGCTGACAAACAGAGGATGCTTGACGGGAGACCATGGTTATTCGATAACCAGATGTTTGTGATATTGCGTTTAGATGGTTTCATTCCACCACAGTAGATGGATTTTAGTAAAGAGAGATTTTGGGTTCAATTTCATGGTTTACCAATAGTTTGCATGAATAAGGCGAGAGGAGAAAAAATAGGTGAGACTGTGGGGAGAGTTTTGGAAGTAGAGACATTGGAGGATGGGAGTGGGTGGAGGTCATACTTGAGGATTTAAACAGAAATAGAGTTGGGTAAGCCACTGGCTAGGGGAAGGACCATCTCTATTAAAGGGAGAGCTTATTGGGTTCCTTTGAAGTTCGAAAAACTCTCACACTTTTGTTTTAAGTGTGGTTGTGTCATCCATGGGGAATGAGGATGTGTGGGGAAGGAGGAGGAAGAGGCTCAGTTTGGTGTCTAGATGAGGGTAGGGATGAGACCTTAATTTAAACAGAAAGAGGAGGGTAGAGATGTGAGATGGGAGCAAAAAATGATTGCAAAAGAGGTTGCTGGTGGAGAGGGGGAGGAAAAGAATAACAATTTGAAGGAGAAGGAAGGAAGTCAAAAACAAAAAGATACTCAGGGGGAGGAGGAGCCTAATACAGGAAGTGAGGAGGTGAGGAGTAAAAGCCATGAGCTTAAAGAAGATGATAGAGGGTATGCAAAAATAACAAGTATTGAGATGTGGAAGGAAGTTTCAGCAAAAAACTTAGAGGAAAAGAGTGAGGAATCAAGGGAGGAAAGGAGTGAATTGAGGGAGAGAGCTAGAAAAAGTGACTGCTTAATGAAGACAAAAGGAAGAACTATGGGAGTGTGGAAGAGGAGAGTAAGGGAACAAAACAACGCTAAGGTCTCAAACAGTGCTTCTTGTTTATCAAAAAGGCTATTTTGAAGGAAAAGATGGGCAAAGGGAGGGGAAAAAAGCAAGAGGCAGTAGCAGTGAAGTGAATGAGACACAAATTGTTTTGGTGGTGGCTGGTGGACAGCCCCACCAATCATTATGAAAATACTAAGTTGGAACTGCCGAGGGCTTGGCAACCCTTTGACAGTTCAAGACCTCTGCCAGTTGGTAAAGTAGAAGATGCCAAATGTGATCTTTTTTATGGAAACAAAATTGAGGAGTGGAAAAAGTGATAGAATAAAAAGAAGGGTGAGAAGTGAGGGGTGCTTTGTAGTAGAACTAAAAGGTAGGAAAGTGGGTCTTATGCTTCTATGGGACCAGACAGTGGAGGTGGAGATCTTGAATTACTCAAACAGACACATCAATGCTTGGGTTACAACTGAAGAAGGGAAAGAGAGATGGTTGTTGACTGGGTTCTATGGGCAACCAGAAACCAGCTTAAGGGAGGAAGCCTGGAAGCTGTTGGCTTCACTAAGACATGTTGATGGGGTTGGTTGGTGTGTGTTGGGGGATTTCAATGAAATACTAACACAGGATGAGAAGATGGGAGGGAAGCAAGGACAAGAGAAACAAATGAACCTGTTCAGAAATGTATTGGAAAGATGAGGCCTATTTGATCTAGGTTGGAGGGGTGATAAATTCACTTGGAGTAACAAGCATGATAGTGACACTTTTACAAAGGAAATGCTTGATAGGGCGGTTGCCAACTTAAGATGGAAGGAAATTTACAAAGAATGGTGGGTAGAGGTTTTAACAGCTAGATGTTCAGATCACAGACCTCTCTTGCTGTGTATGAATCAAGAACTTTCAATAATATGGAGGAAAATGAAGATTTTTAGATATGAGGCTAAAGGGTCACTTGAGGAAGGTTGTGAGGGAGTTTTAAAAAATGCCTGGAAAAATAGGCCAGTAGGGGGAAACCCTGCTAGGACACTTCAGAAGTTGCTGGAAGACAGCAAAGAAGCCTTTGTCAAATGGAAGAAGCAAACAGAGAAGGATAAAGGGAAAAACTTGAAAGAAAAAACAGAGTTGTTAAACAATCTTCAGAAAAATGAAGGGAGTCATAATATGGTGGAAATAAAAAAAATAAAAAATAAAAACTGCAAGAAGAGATAGGGGTTTGTCTTGAAATGGAGGACTTGAAGTGGAGACAAAGAGCAAAGCTGGACTGGTATCAATTGGGTGATCGTAATACCAAATTTTTTCAAGCTGTGCCAACCAAAGAAGGAAGAAGAATAGCATAAGATAGATCCATGATGACCAAGACAAGATGCATTCTGATCCTG
This sequence comes from Pterocarya stenoptera, assembly GCA_003123785.1. Lineage (NCBI taxonomy): Eukaryota > Viridiplantae > Streptophyta > Magnoliopsida > Fagales > Juglandaceae > Pterocarya > Pterocarya stenoptera. The sequence continues at coordinate 77,622 of QEOT01000543.1, forward strand.
AAATGATAGACAATGTGTTTAATGATTATTTCCAGAAGCTGTTTAAATCTACAACTCCAAGTGATGAGGATATTGAAACTTGTTTGAAGGCAGTGACTCATTGTGTTACAGAAGAAATGAATGAAAATTTGTCTAAGCCTTTCTCTAGAGATGAAGTTGAGGAAGCTCTCAAATATATGGCCCCACTGAAGTCACCTGGACCAGATGGTTTCGGGGCTTGTTTTCTCCAGAAGCATTGGTAGACTGTTGGTGATGAGGTGAGCAAAACTGTCCTGGCTTGGCTCAATGTAACTCTCTAACACCTTCTATGAATCACACATACATTGCCTTAATTCCCAAGGTTAAGGAATCCAAAATGGCTAGTGATTATAGACCAATTAGTCTTTGTAATGTTGGTTATAAGTTGATGTCAAAAGTGAAGGCTAATAGGCTTAAAAAGTTTCTGAATGAAGTAGTTTCACCCAACCAAAATGCCTTCATTCCAAGAAGGCTAATAACTGACAACATTATAGTGGCTTATGAGGTGTTGCAAATCATGAAAGCTAGGGAAAAAGGAAAAATGGGTAATATGGCCATAAAACTTGATATGTCAAAAGCTTATGACAGAATTGAAAGGAGTTTTTTGGAAGGAATGATGGGAAGGATGGGATTCTACAGGAAATGGATTGAACTTGTCATGAAGTGTGTTTCTGCTGTCAGTTATGCTGCTCTCATCAATGGCAAACTAGGTACTAAGGCCTATCCATCAAGAGGCTTGAGGCAAGGTGATCCTTTGTCACCTTACCTCTTCATCTTGTATGCTGAGGGACTTAGTTCCTTACTAAACCAGTCTGACATGAAGGGAAACACTAAAGGGGTAACTGTGTCAAGGGGTGGAACTCGTGTAAATCATCTGCTTTTTGCAGATGACTGCATACTGTTTGGTATAGCAAAGTCAGAAGAATGGCTGAGGTTACAAGAGCTTTTGCTTATCTATAAAAGGCCTCTGGACAGTTCCTAAATAAGGAAAAAACTTCAGTATTTTTTAGCACCAACTCAAGAGCTGAGGATAGAGAGAAGATTATGGAGTTAGGGGGAGCAGTTATGAAGGGCAACTATGAAAAGTATCTACGCCTACCCCCTGTAGTGGGGAAACCCAAATACAATACCTTTAGAGGCATAAAGAAAGGGTGTGGAAAAAGATCAACAACTGGAAAAATGCTTTTCTGTCAGCAGCTGGAAAGGAAGTAATGATTAAGGCAGTCCTACAAGCAATACCAACTTACACTATGAGTGTATTTAAGCTCCCAAAAAACCTGTGCAAGGAGTTAAATTCTTTACTGGCTAACTTTTGGTGGGGAAATCAGAAGACAAGTAGCTGTATGCACTGGTGCAGTTGGGAAAAATTAGGGATGTCTAAGGAAAAATGAGGGTTGGGTTTTAGAGATATAGAGTCTTTTAATATGGCTCTTTTGGCTAAACAATGACGTAGATTTTTACAGGACTCGAGGAGCATGGTAGCAAGGGTTTACAAAGAAAAATACTTCAGGAATGTCCTTTTGACAGAAGCAAAACTGGGCCATAGNAAAAACTGCAAGAAGAGATAGGGGTTTGTCTTGAAATGGAGGACTTGAAGTGGAGACAAAGAGCAAAGCTGGACTGGTATCAATTGGGTGATCGTAATACCAAATTTTTTCAAGCTGTGCCAACCAAAGAAGGAAGAAGAATAGCATAAGATAGATCCATGATGACCAAGACAAGATGCATTCTGATCCTGAAATGATAGACAATGTGTTTAATGATTATTTCCAGAAGCTGTTTAAATCTACAACTCCAAGTGATGAGGATATTGAAACTTGTTTGAAGGCAGTGACTCATTGTGTTACAGAAGAAATGAATGAAAATTTGTCTAAGCCTTTCTCTAGAGATGAAGTTGAGGAAGCTCTCAAATATATGGCCCCACTGAAGTCACCTGGACCAGATGGTTTCGGGGCTTGTTTTCTCCAAAAGCATTGGTAGACTGTTGGTGATGAGGTGAGCAAAACTGTCCTGGCTTGGCTCAATGTAACTCTCTAACACCTTCTATGAATCACACATACATTGCCTTAATTCCCAAGGTTAAGGAATCCAAAATGGCTAGTGATTATAGACCAATTAGTCTTTGTAATGTTGGTTATAAGTTGATGTCAAAAGTGAAGGCTAATAGGCTTAAAAAGTTTCTGAATGAAGTAGTTTCACCCAACCAAAATGCCTTCATTCCAAGAAGGCTAATAACTGACAACATTATAGTGGCTTATGAGGTGTTGCAAATCATGAAAGCTAGGGAAAAAGGAAAAATGGGTAATATGGCCATAAAACTTGATATGTCAAAAGCTTATGACAGAATTGAAAGGAGTTTTTTGGAAGGAATGATGGGAAGGATGGGATTCTACAGGAAATGGATTGAACTTGTCATGAAGTGTGTTTCTGCTGTCAGTTATGCTGCTCTCATCAATGGCAAACTAGGTACTAAGGCCTATCCATCAAGAGGCTTGAGGCAAGGTGATCCTTTGTCACCTTACCTCTTCATCTTGTATGCTGAGGGACTTAGTTCCTTACTAAACCAGTCTGACATGAAGGGAAACACTAAAGGGGTAACTGTGTCAAGGGGTGGAACTCGTGTAAATCATCTGCTTTTTGCAGATGACTGCATACTGTTTGGTAGAGCAAAGTCAGAAGAATGGCTGAGGTTACAAGAGCTTTTGCTTATCTATAAAAGGCCTCTGGACAGTTCCTAAATAAGGAAAAAACTTCAGTATTTTTTAGCACCAACTCAAGAGCTGAGGATAAAGAGAAGATTATGGAGTTAGGGGGAGCAGTTATGAAGGGCAACTATGAAAAGTATCTACGCCTACCCCCTGTAGTGGGGAAACCCAAATACAATACCTTTAGAGGCATAAAGAAAGGGTGTGGAAAAAGATCAACAACTGGAAAAATGCTTTTCTGTCAGCAGCTGGAAAGGAAGTAATGATTAAGGCAGTCCTACAAGCAATACCAACTTACACTATGAGTGTATTTAAGCTCCCAAAAAACCTGTGTAAGGAGTTAAATTCTTTACTGGCTAACTTTTGGTGGGGAAATCAGAAGACAAGTAGTTGTATGCACTGGTGCAGTTGGGAAAAATTAGGGATGTCTAAGGAAAAATGAGGGTTGGGTTTTAGAGATATAGAGTCTTTTTATATGGCTCTTTTGGCTAAACAATGACGTAGATTTTTACAGGACTCGAGGAGCATGGTAGCAAGGGTTTACAAAGAAAAATACTTCAGGAATGTCCTTTTGACAGAAGCAAAACTGGGCCATAGACCTTCTTACATATGGAGGAGTGTAAGGGGTGCCCTAAACTTGTTGAAGGAAGGTTTAAGATGGAGAGTAGGGAATGATAGAGACATTAAAATTTGGGGGCAGAAGTGGCTACCAACTCCTTCCTCTTATTGTGTCCAATCTCCTTGCACACTCTTAGATAAAGAAGCCAAAGTCTCTGAGTTGATCACTGGTGGGGAATGGAATGAACAATTGATCAAAAGAATCTTCTATGAAGGAGAAGCAGAACATATATGGAGCTTACCTATAAGTAAGATGGAGGTAGAAGATAAACTGATATGGGGGTATACTAAAAAGGGTTCCTTCACTGTCAATAATGCTTATCAACTGGAAATGAGTAGGAGGGAGGCAGCAAAAGGGGAATGCTCAGATGGAAGGGAAGGGAAGAAAAGGTGGAAGGGAATATGGGATCTGAATATCCCAAGAAAAGCTAAATTCTTCCTGTGGAAAGCTGCAAAAGAACTATTAGCTACAAAAAATAGTCTTTATAAAAAGGGAATTATAAAAGAACAATTATGCCCAATTTGTAAGAAGCAGAAACAACAATACATACCTTATGGTCCTGCCCTGCAGTAGCAGATGTTTGGGCTGAATCAATTATGGTGGTATAGAAATGGAAGTCTAATGAGCCTGATCTATCAGCTTTGTTAGAAAGGTTGGAGGAGAACGTTAGTTCAAAAGAGTTAGGAGAGATAAATATGGTAATGAGAAGCATTTGGTTGAGGAGGAATGAATTTATCTTTCAAGAGTCCAATCCAAGTGATGAATCAAGCCATAGAGGAACTGAGAGCTTATCACCAGGTTCAGCAGAATTCGAGGCAGAACACAAAAATAAGAGCAGCAGAGGGGGAGGCAGTATGGAGTAGACAAAGGGAGAGTTTTGTCAAAGCAAATTGGGATGCAACTATTGATAAAGAAGGAAAAGAGATTGGCTTAGGGGTGGTAATCAGAGATGAGGAAGGTGAAATTATGGCTACTGTTGGTAAACAAAGAAGCCTTGCACTAGATCTTGCAGCAGCCGAAGGGTATGCATTAAGGAAAGCTATGGAATTTTATAGAGACCTTAACTTTAACAGAGTTGTATTTGAAGGTGATGCTCAAGTCATAGTGAAGGCTGTTAATGGTGAAAAAGAAGATCTTACAAGACATGGATGTGTTATTGAAGATTCAAAGAAACTGTTAAGAGGAAGAGAACCAAGTTTGTGTCAAGAAAAGCTAATGAAACAGCACATTACCTAGCTAAAGAAGCATTATCTTTGTTTACTAAATTTGTTTAGATAGAAGAGATTCCAGCTTGTATCCAGAGTAACCTGTATAAGAAAAAATTTTGTAATACCTTTTTAGATTAATAAATGAATACTGAGGTTATTTTTAAAAAGAAAAA
>QEOT01000543.1:84517-108580 GCA_003123785.1 Pterocarya stenoptera
CCTAGCATTTGGGTTGATCTATACTCCAGAAGGTTCACCCATCAGGATTTTCAAGAATCTTCGTGTTTGTGGTGATTGCCATTCTTTTTACAAGTTTGTTAGTGGGACTGTTGGGCGGAAAATCATTTTAAGGGATCCATACCGGTTTCACCATTTTAGCGGTGGGAAGTGTTCTTGTTCGGATTATTGGTAATTAAGGCTAGAAATGGAATCTGGGACTTGGGTAGTATATTTTTCTGTTTAGAAAAGCTAATTATTAGCTTAGATTATTGGCTCTTAGAAGTACACAGGTAATGATTTCTGGGATGAAAGATGAGTAATGTGGCATCGGGTATAGGTTTGGCAGGAATCCCATAATCTATTTGGATTACCATCCCAATCGATGATTACAGTTATTTTTGTAAATGTATTTATATTCTTGGTTCAACTGATATTTTTTAATGAAAATTCATATGCTAAATTTTTCAAAACACTCATCTTGCCAATCAACAACTTGAAATGAGCAGAACCTAAAAGGTTTTGTAAAAATATCACTCAGTTGATGCTGAGATGAATTATGAAGCCTTAAATCACACCAGCTTGCAACTTTTCACAGGCCAAATGGCAATCGATCTCCATATTGCTTCAGTCTTTCATGAAGAGCAAGATCAGCATCAGTATGTAATGCTTCTTTGTTATAACATCCCTTCCCGTGGGTCAAAAATGTCACGTACATTCGTAGTATAATATCTGGTAAAAAGATTCGATATCATAAAAATACCTTATTGGTTGAATCATAAAACTTGCTAGTCCTACGTGACATCAACACTTATTCAATTGGAGTTTCCTATGGGCACTTGTCTTGTCAAGGTCAAAGTTTAGCTGCTTAATAGCCCGGCAAGTTCTATGTTCTAGCTCAATGGGAAGATGACAGGCCTTACCGAAGATTAGTTTGTATGGAAACGTTCCAATGGGAGTCTAAAATGTTGTAAGGTATGCCAATAAGACCTCATTTTGTCTCAAAAACCAATCCTTTAGAGTGGGGTTTACCGTTTTCTCTAATATATTCTTGATTTCCCTATTGAATATCTCTACTTGGCCACTTCTCTATAGGTGATAAGGGATGACAACTTTATGATCATTACTTCTGCAAGCGACAACCTCTACATCAGATGTGAGCAGTGGTGTGGAAGATAGAGGAAGATGGACCACTTTTGGTTGCCACTTGGTTGAGCTCAAAGAGGTCACTAAATCTAACAAGGAACTTACTTCCTCAATTGATTTCTCAACATCAAAATTGCACCCAAAATGTATAAGATGGGCTTCTAGAGGCTCCTCACAACTTGTTTGTATAAAATTGTTCTGGACAAAACTCTAAATTATATTAACCTCACATACATTTTCATCTTCTGGCATTTGCTTACTTATGTGGAAAATATTAAGCTCAATAGTCATGTTTTCAAAAGACATTTTTATCACACCATTTCAACAATTAATTAAAGCATTAGATGTGGCAAAGAAAGGGCAACTCAAAATAACATGGATTTGTGTACTACCATTTTGACTGGGCTTAGTGTCTAATACCACAAAATCTATTGGAAAATATAATGAATTAATTTTGATAAACACATTCTCAACAATACCTCTGGGGATCTTAACAAATCTATCATCTAACTGAAGTGTCATTTGAGTGGGTTTTAGCTCATCTATCGAGGGTTTATAAAGAGGGGCTAACCTTAAATTGGCTGTACATAGCATAGGTGAACAACACTTTTTCATGCAGAACAAAATAATTACAACGTACTCGTAATGCTACATCCAAAATCTCACTTTGCTATTCGTTACCTATACAATAAGAATCATCACTAATGTTTCTAGAAAATATACTTAATTAAATTCATACTATGGAGTAGGCCCGCACAGCGACCCGTCCAAACCAAATTCGGGCCCGATTCGACCCGACCACCAGGACAGTATGCATCAACGTGACCCGACTCGACCCGTAACTTTCGGATCGGGTTGAACTATTTCTCCTTACTTTCGATCCTTCACCTTCGTAATTTCATTTGCAGACCCACGCCCCTTTCTTGCTCCAATGTGGTCCAAACCAGATTGTAAAGCTTCTACAAACTCTGCCTCTCCCACATCGTCCCTCCCTCATCTTCCTCTTCCTACTCCGCCCCTCCCAAACCCACGCTCCCTCTGCAAATACAAATCAATGTTAAACAGACATAAATCAGTGTTAAACAATAAACACCACGCCCAACACCCAACGCCCAACACCCAACACCCAACACCTCCCCCGTTGCGATAGACCTGGACGGTGGACCCAACACCCAGAAATAGGTCTCTTCTCGGGTTTGGGCGGCAACCCAATCATCCAAAACACTGGAAGAGGCGGCCAAGACTATCTCGTTGTGGATGATCCTCGAGAAGAGAAGATCTGAGACTTCCATGTGAGCCAAGAAGATGAAAGATAGAGGGATAACCAAGGCCAGTGTAATCTGGCTCAAGATTTTCCGCCATGAGAAGATCATGATCTTGTACGCTTCTCTATAGACACCAAAGATACCAAGAAATTGCATGTCTTCTTGCTCCATATCCTTGGCGATTCCTTTCCTGGATGGAGTTGTTGTTGCTGCTGGAGATGAATTTGGAGTGATCTTGGAGACGTGATAAAGTGTAAAAATTGTATAATTAAGTGTTAAAGTGATTAAATTGTTTATTCACGTATTGATTTAAGTACTTAATTATATAGTAATTTTTAATACTTGATTTATTAATAAATTTTGATATTTTATTCTTAAATAATTTATAATGTAATTTATAAAATTATATCAGAATTAATATCTTAATTTTATCGATATTTAATCTTAATTTTTACAGCAATATCTTTAAAAATAAATTAATATAGGCCAGTTTGAAACGAGAAGCTATGGGCTGGCAGAGGTGTTCAGCCTCAACTCTCACGCACAGCAGTTTCCGCACGATCATGTGAGGAGACGAGGGACTCACGCACGAAGAAGGGAGAGAGGCGGCTGAAAGAAAAAAAAAAAAGAAAGAAAGAAGAGAAAAGGAAAGGGGATTCGGCGTTTTACTTTGACTGGGCATATATATATATATTTTTTTTTCTTTTTGGTTTTCGCTGGTTCCTCTTGTTTTTGAGCCGACGGTTAGATTATTTTATTATTCTTTTGGTTTTCAGCTCATTCTTTTCGGTAGTTTTATTTTGCTGCTTTCGGTTTCATTCGTCCGAACTGCGTTTTGTTTTTGGCGTTTTGGAGAATTTGGATGTTGAAATGAATTAAGTTGAGATAATAAAATATTGTTAGAATATTATTTTTTAATATTAAAATTATTTTGGGATTTGAAAAAATTAAATTATTTATTATATTTTATATTGAGATTTGAAAAAAGTGTAATGATGAGTTGAGATGAGTTGGGATGAGTTGTGATTCTAAATGTAGCCAATTGTTTTCGCTTCAGTCATTTGGGTGACCCGCTGGACATTGGGGATTCATTTCGTTCGGCAGCTTCACTCTATTTAATTTAATTTCAGTTTTACATTCCGTCTGCCATTTTATTACATTACAATTTCATTATCTTTTAATTTTCTTTTCAATACTTATTATTGTTGAGCATTATTATTTTTATTTTATAATTTTATTTACATAGTAATTTCAAATGTTAAGGTTCATTATTTTTGAACATTTTACTAATTTAGAAATGATAGGCTAGATTTTTAACTTGAGATTTAATGAGTAACCCATGACTGTTTGGGGTTGAATTTTTTTCAAAATTATGAAATTTTGAGTGATTAAATTGATAGATTGTATTTCATTTTACCTATAGAAAGGATTAAAATTCTATGTACTTGAACTTGATCAGTCGTAGACGTAAAGGTACGATTGATGCTTAAACTCGTGATAAAATTTTGATGGCTTTCTTTCATTTTACATTTGTTATACAATATGTCAAGTACCTTAATTATATGAAAAATTGTACTTATTGTTTAATTAACCGATCATAATCTCTTGAAATGAGAAAATGATTGAGAGAAGATGAAAATTAGAGGTAAATCCAACTTCAAATCAGAAATGGGCAAAAATTGCATCTCAAGTGTTTGTTTAATTGTTTCTTATAAGTTTAATTCAACTTTTGCACATTATATTTTTTTTCTTTTCATTTCTTTTAGTTAAGATAATTTTTACATTCAGATATTACAAATACTTTGATAGTCTTTTATCCTTGTGGAATATGATCTTGGATTTATCTTTGATACAACTTGATACTTCTATACTTAGAAGCACATTTGAGACTGAGTCAAGATGGGATATAGAAAATCGACCTGGACTTTTCTGCGTGTCCCAAAAGTCTCTAACCCTTCAAACAAACCAAGGTTTTTGCTGGAGAGTGAAAGAGGGATGTACGGGCTACGGTTTCGTCCGAAAGCCAGCGGGTTGGACCCGCATCTACTTTCAACCGGAATTTATCCAGTGGGTTGGGCGGGTTCTATCTGGCGGGTCGGGTCCATAACTTTTTATTTTTTTTATTTTTTGCACATGCCTACTAAGGAGAATGATTTAATCAATATTCAGATACATACTAAAATTAATAGATAGTAATATTATTTAAAACTTGTAACATATTCTTTTATTTTCTAATTAAAAATATAACATATTATTATTATTTTTTATCAAAATCTGATAAAATAAGCAACAGAAATTGGTTTCAATAATTAAACTTGACTATACTTCAAATTCAAATCTTTGTAACTTATTACTATGATCAAATCATAATTTAATATTTGATGATATAATTTAAATCCTTAATTATTTTCTGTAAAAATAAAGTTTATGAACTAACAAGCAAAATTAAGCATAACTTAAAATTCAAGCCTAGCCCAATTAAAGAAAATTAGCCCAACTTAAAATCAAAGCCTACAACAAAATCAATTACCTTGGTGTCGAACAACAAAATAAACTTTACAGTTCATAAAAAAAAAATAAAATTAAAAATTAAAAATTAAAAACTTTAATTACAGAAAGCATTTGGAGGAGGGTAACAAGAATTTCCATTTTCAGTAAGGGGGAGTTTATGATTCCCGTGCACGAAGACTTTGGTTGCATGTCTTCTAGGTGTTGTGGAGGAGAGAGGAGACTTTGTCACTTTGGTTTATCCGCAACCAAATTTGGTCAATGACGATCGACTACCGTCATGACAGGATACCACTAATTTTTGGTCAGGGCCCATCGTTTTTTATTTTATGTTATCGATTCTGACTTTGAGGGAGGTGGGGGCACGACTTGCAATTGATGTCAATGGAGGTGAGTGCCATTAGATTATCTTAATTTTGTTTTATTGCTCAAACTTATGATCTTGTTTAGTTCTTTTTGAATATGAACAATATTTTGAATGAAAAATACTCAAATTACTTATATATAATTTGATATTATACGTTAAATTTTATATATATTTATTATAAAATAAATTCGATTTTTTATATTAAGCAACGTTTGAATTGAGCATAGCGAGAGGGGCTATTACTAAGGATAAGTTTGGATAGTGAGATAATAATTTTTAGTTTTAGATGAAAAGATAAAAATTATTTTTTAATATTATTATTGTTTTGAAATTTGAAAAAGTTGAATTGAGATTTGAAAAAGTTGAATTGTTTATTATATTTTATGTAAAAATTTAAAAAAATTATAATGGCGAGATGGGATGAAATGATAATTTTATGTCTTGTCCCACTTGCTAAACCTATCCTAAGTAAAAGTTTATTTAAAAAACAAAATATCTTCTTTAAGGGCATAAATTATTGGGACAACGTACACGGTCAAAAGAAGGCTACCAAGATTTGATTTTTGGTTCCTTAAAAAAGAAAGATTTTGGTATACTGAATCAAACGGAGGTGTGGGAAAAGTCCAAAAGGCCAAATTATTAGTAATGAAGTCAACTTCAATCAAGTTGTAAAAGATTTGCATGAAGGAGACCCAATTCGCAACAGACATATATGTACCCTTCTCACGTGTCAAAGAGGGCCATGCAGCAAGTCACACCAACACCAACATCACCAAATAGTCGTAATAATAAGTTAATAACTACGTAAATAAAAGCAACTAGCATAAACTTGTTAATATCAAATTTAAATCCGTTAATTTTATATTATATTTGTATTAAATTAATGAGTCGTGTTACATATTACCATTCCTATACTATATTAACCAATTGTGGAAGATTATAATTCTGTAGTAGATACCGAATTTTATTTTACAGAAAGTACTTGTTCAAGCTAATTTTAACCTTGTAAAAACTTTTACTTTAATTTTAAAAAAATTCATAGTTATATATTTCTGTCAATCTTCTATTAAAAAATTAATAAATGATTATTGCATGACATACTAATACCATGTGTCAATCTTCAATTGGCTCGCACATAGTATCAATAATGGAAGATTAACACATAGACACTACAAGAAAAATAAACTTTTATAATCAATTTATTGCAACTAAAAGATTATTTACAACCAATTTTAATTGTAAATAGTCATTTTGCTAGAATTAACTGGTTATAAATAAGTAATTTTCTTATAGTGAGATGTTGTCAAATTCTGTTAATAATCTATCGGAAGATTGATAGAGCTACTTATTTGCAATTTTTTCAAAATTTATGAATTCATTTTTAAAAAATTAAAAACTTAGATCTTAAAAACTTACTCATTTTGCAACTAACTCAAAAACAGAAAAAAAAAAAAAAGAGGTTTGGCTAACCTTAGAGCATTCTCATTGGTTTAGTTAATTGTAAATGCAAATCAAAATTTGGCTAACAATCCCTTAAAATAGTTAATTTCTGTCTCATTTTGTTTCTACATAATATTTGCACTACAGATTATTATTTATAAATATAGAAGTGCTTGGGTTCATACAATTTTCAATAAATTTAAATTGTAAAATATGAGAAAAATAGATTTAATAAAAAATTATAAAAAATATGAAATTAATAATATTTTATTATATTTTAATTAATAGATAGATAATCAACGTAGAAATATGTTTTGAATAGAACAAATAAAAAATAAAATATGTAATTTTAACTTTTTACTTTTGCATAAAGAATGCTCTTACGTGACAATTCCACGAAGGCGGCGCTTGATTTCTGTCCGCATTGGGAATATATACTTGAATAGTGTGTCATGTGAATCTCAAAAAAAAAAAAAAAAAAAAATAATAGTGTGTCATGTGTGTACACATCGTGTAATTATTTGACCATATAATAACAACTTATACACCCACACTGCAATTATCATTTCTAAACGTAGAGGGACGGATTTGTGAAGGAAACATCACTTTATGCAAGCTCCCTTGTCTTTCGTTTTGTACCCACATTCATGTCAGGACCTTCGTCCATGTTTGTCTATGCCTGTTATGCTCTCTGCATCTGTGGCCTTGTTAATATTGCTCAAGCCCAGAATCAAACAAAAGCTGTAACCGACCCGTATGAAGGTACAAAAGCCTTTCTCTCTCCTCTCTCTCTCTCCTTCCTTTCGCAAAATGTAGTTGCTTTATTAGAAGCTACTGTGCTGTAGATGAAAGTATGAAAAAACTTGATTTAAACTGCTGTGCGCGCGCGTACATGTGTTCGCTTTGTTGGACAAAAAAGTACCAAGACTTTTATCTAATAAGCCAATTATTCAGAACCCTGCAGATCCGCTATGTTCCCTACCCAAAGATCAGCCCTTCACCTGTGTTTTTGGATTGAGTTTTTTCTTTCCTGATGAGCGGATGCCAAAGGGGCTTCTTACTTCCCAAACGTATCTTCCAATGTCTATATAAATGTTGGGTTAGCTAGAGTAGGCAACAAAAGCAAATCAAATTGTTGATTTGTTTGCAGAGATGGCTTAGAACCAATAGAAAAACAGAATCCAAGCTCTATCAAATTATGCTGTGGCACTAAAGATTGCCGTAGATTATTTAGAAAAGAAAAATATTACTTTGCCCACTCAACTTGCCCCAACATTTTGACTCCTCGTGCATTTTAATTTTTTATTTTATTTAAAAGTTAAGAAAGTGACTATTAGTGTATTTGTATATTTTTTTATATTTTTTAAAAATATTTTAAAATGATAAAAAAATATGACTAAAAAAATTGAAAAAAAATAAAAAAGGTGATTTTGGCCTAGCGGTAAGTTGCAACGGGCTACTTTGAGCAGCAGACTAGCACCGCTCTTAAGAAAATGGTACTAATGTAGGTAGTAATTTATACAACTGGTACACTTTAGCTTTTACAGCCAGCTTCAGTGTCTGGTTATGTCTCTAAACTAGTCAAATCAAGTCCCTATGTTTTCTTTTTTCTTTTTGAATAGGAACACTTAATAATCAAGAATCACATTCATCATTAGTCTTGGAGAATTGAAATGAACCTGAAATGTTCGTTTCAATGTCAGTGCATTAGCCAACTATTTAACTTGTAGGTTTTCTTGAGCACCCTGATTTCAAATATATTGTGCCGCATAATTAAGTTGTAATTTGACAACTAGTGGTGCTTAGAATGTAAGCTACAAGAAATAGAATTGTAGAAGAATGAGGGCTCGTTTGGGAAGTGAGATGAGATGAGATGATAATTCTTTGAATAGTAATGAAATGGTTTGAGTTAAGATGTTTTATTGCATTTTGGGAAAGGAGAGAAAACTTTGATTAAAAATATTATAAAGTTAAATAATGTTAGAATATGATTTTTTAATATGATTTTTGTTTTGAAATTTGAAAAAGTAATATGTTTTTTGTGGTTTGTTTGGAAGTTTGGGAAAGTTGTAATGATTAAATGAAAAAGTTGAAAATTTGAAATTGAAAAGTGTACGTGTTTGAGTGATGCTTGGGAAGGAGATTATGAAAAATTTTGAGATGAAATGAGATGATCTCACTTCCCAAGTAAGCCCCAAGACTTCTAGTTCTCACCAAGAATTCCTAAGCTAAGCGACTTCTAAGGTAAACAAGTCAATGTAAATAACTTTAGAGTAATACTCTTCTTCATCCTAATCCTTATTCCTAGTCACGAAGAGTGATGTGGTATATTTCAAGTGGGTGCCATTTAAGCGGTTGATAGAAAAAGCAATTTGAAATATGACACATCAGCATGTGTGATCGGGGATGACATGGTTTAAGATGAAGAGTGACATTCCTCATAACTTTTTTTTGATAAGCACATTCCTCATAACTTTATTCATTCAAATTTTATTATTGTCTAAAGTTTATTTGAAATCTATGGGATAGTTATTCTCATCAAGACTCCTACCAAGATTCTTAAATCAAAATACTTCTTAACATGTAGATCTGTAACACTCAAGCTGACTAACATGTCAATAACTTGTAAATTCATTGTTGCAGTGGAAGTATTAAACTCAATATTTAAACAATGGAAGATATCAGCACCACTAGATCAATGGAATATAAGTGGGGAGCCATGTAGTGGAGCTGCCACTGACAACACCAGCTTTACTAACCTGGATTACAACCCCTTTATCAAATGCAAATGTTCGTACAACAATGGCACCATTTGCCATATCAACGAGCTGTAAGTTTTTTCCTATAACTAAATTATCATGTTTGTGGTCGGGTTATTTTATATAAATGCTCATTTTACCTACAATGTGAGTGCCCTCTTTGGCCCCTTTGTACATTAAATCCGAGAAGTCATTGCAAAATTAGCCTTAGAAGTTTTCTTGTTGATGCAAATTGTGCAACAATAAAGTGAGGCCTCTTGGTTTGTTTCCTTTGGACTGGTCTCTTCCTTATTACTTATGGAAACCATCCAACCTTAATTTAGTTAGTCCCCATTCTAGCCTTTGATAATGGGTCACACCAACATTGCTTTGACTAGCACTCAAAGCCATGCTTACCCTGATGGGACACCATGCCATGAAGATGATTGGATCTTGAGCATTTTTACATGTATTGTGTTTTCTATAATAATTTGGGACATTTGATTAAGGGCTCTTATACTAGTATAAGAAGTGAATAATACAAGATTAACACTTTTTTAATCCATTGGATACTTTTTCCCTATTCAAGCAATGTCATTCACCATTCAGGTACAGGAAAATATATAAATCTTATTCTGGTTTATATGTTTCAATTCATCAGATTTTGATCTTTCACTTTTCAATGCTTGTTCAAGATATGAAAGTTTTGCCATCGTACTCATTAAAACATGCTACTAAGTCCTTGTCGTAACTTGGTTAATACCTCATGTATACCTACTTTGGGCAATTTCTTCTATCAATATTCAATTTATTACTCAAAAGAGATTTTTTCCTTGTTCAATGGTTTGCAGACTTTAGGAATATTTGTGATCACAAAGGTTAGGAGAGAGGGACCTCTGATATTTTTATGGTATTAATAGAGATGTAGGCGACTAAGGAATTAGGTGAGGTGGGGTTGATCAAATGAGGGTCATTTCAGGGTTTTGGTATGGTGGTGNGACTTTAGGAATATTTGTGATCACAAAGGTTAGGAGAGAGGGACCTCTGATATTTTTATGGTATTAATAGAGATGTAGGCGACTAAGGAATTAGGTGAGGTGGGGTCGATCAAATGAGGGTCATTTCAGGGTTTTGGTATGGTGGTTTTGGATTTGGTGTCTTTCGCTAGTTCTCAAAATTTCCATGGTTATAATTGATTTCTTTTCATCTATGGCTTGAATAAGATTTTTTTTGAATCTTATCAAAATTTTCTTCCTGAATAATTTGTGTTTTGAGGTTAGACTTTGTACACTTCCTCTAATCCCAGAAATACACGTACTTAGTGCGGAGGCCTCATTGTTTCATTTCTAGAGCACTTAAGTGCATTCAATTTTTTTTTTTTTTTGAATTCTATCATGCTTGATTTTCCCAGTAGTTGACTAATGCCATTATTAATATTGTTTTATTGTGTTTTAAAATGTTGATTTGTATATTGGGTTCCTGTTAAGTAGAATTAAATGTTGACAGATGCCACACTTCCACATATTATAGTTTGGACAAAAAGAAAATTGCAAGGAAAAGTGAGAGAAAATGGCTAAATTCGAGGATAGCCAGACCTCCATGAAATGAGAGAAAGAAACAGACTAATTTGCATTGAATGCTTCTTCTTCAATTTTCTACCGAGTCCAAACCTGTAGGGAAGATGAAACCGTCTTCGAACACCTTGATCTATTAGTTCATCTTTCAAGATCATACCATTATATATCAATTCTTGCTGCACCAATGGATAAATATCTCTTCCATATGAATACTCATTACTCAGCTTAACATAAGAAATTATATAGTAATATTGAATCAAGATCTGTAATTCTTTGCCTTCCAAAGACTTTACAGTGAAAACTTTTTATCTGGAGACCTAAGAAATTAGGCTGGGTTTGGATACAAGGATGGTTTCAACTCATCTCAACTCATCCTATTTAATCATTACAACTTTCCTAAATTCCCACATAAAATATAATAAACAATTCAACATTTTCAAATTTCAAAACAATAATAATATTAAAAAATAATATTCTAACAATATTTTATTCAACTTTTAATTTTCATTTCAACTCATCTCATCTCATCTCAACTCACTATCCAAACCTCACCTTACTCTTAATGACAGCATGATAATTCTTTTTTTTGATAGGTAAACGATTATATTATAATAACGAAAATAGGCTTAGCCCACGTACACAGGGGGTATACAAGAGTTAACACCTATTTAAGAAGAAGAAAGAAAAATAAGAAAATCATGAAAATCTAGGTAGTTGAAATCTATTGCTTTGGCCTAAAGAGACAGAGTTCTAACAAACAATGATCTAATCTCCTCCAATGATCACTCTTTGTATTCTGGCCATTTCGCTCCTGCCAAATGCACCAAAGAATACATATATGAATCATTTTCCACACAGCAGAGATTTGTGGAATACCACCCATATTCGACCAATATGCCCGAAGTTCAACCACTATTGCAGGCATAACCAAGGGTAATTCTAACCGTCTGAATACATCGATTCATAACGCTCAAGCAATCTTGCAATGTAGTAGAAGATGGTCCACTATCTCACCACTTTGTTTACACATGTAGCACCATTCCACCACTATCACCCCGCATTTCCGTAGATTATCCATCGTCAAGATCTTTTCTAGAGATGCTGTCCATGCAAAAAATGCCGCCCTAGGAGGGGCCTTGTTTCTCCAAATTCTTCTCCATGGAAAGTGATTATTTTGCGGATGTGTGAGGGCCTTATAGAATGAATGAACTGAAAATGTACCTTTTCTAGCAGGTTTCCACCACAACATCTCAGCTCGTTGGGTGCTCGATCTCATGGAGTATAGGAGTTGGAAGAAATTTACAAAATTGTTGACTTTCCAGTCTTGGGCCACCTTAGTGAAGCTCACATTCCAGTGAAATAAGTCACCATCCATCCCCATGAGGCCCACCACTGAAACTTCTTTCTCACGCGCAAGTATGAACACTGTAGGGAATGAGTGCTTGAGAGAGCTATCTCCACACCATATGTCGTGCCAGAATTTAAATTGAGCCATCTCCCATCACAATTCTAGTATGACGGGCNCCCCCCCCCCCCCCCCCCAACATACACACAATCCTCCATATTTGTAGTCGATTACCGACTTCCATAAAGTTTCATGTTCCGTATTATATTGCCATAACCATTTCCCAAGTAAAGCCCTGTTTGACACCCTCAGATTTCTAATTCCCTAACCGCCAAAAGAGATTGGAGAGCATACCTTGTCCCAGTTGACCGAATGGAATTTGAACTCATCCCCAAGTCCACTCCAAAGGAAATCATGCTGTAGTTTCTCAATACGTGTCGCCAAACTTGTAGGAATTGGAAACAAGGAGAAGAAATATGTAGGTAGATTGGAAAGAGTGCTTTTGGTTAGAGTAATCCTTCCACCTTTCAACAGATACAATCTCTTCCAATCTGTCAATCTTCATTCTATCTTCTAGATTACTGCATCCCAAATAGTTTTAGCTTTGGAGACGACCCTTAAGGGAAGACCAAGATAATTCATAGGGAGAGAGGTGACCTTACAACCAAGGATGTTAGCCAACATCCAGATGTTACGAACATTGCCAACTAGAACCAACTCTAACTTGGATAAATTCACTTTCAACCCAGATACGCCTCAAAGCAAAGTAGAAGTGCCCTTAGTGCCTGAACCTGGTTTAGATCTACCCCACAGAAAATAAGAGTGTCATCTGCAAACAACAAATGAGAAATGTGAAGAGTACCTCAATGTATATCGCCAACTGAAAATCCAACTGAGAACCCACTGTTAACCATCGCTTAAATCATTCTACTACACGCCTCCATGACTATGACAAAAAGAAGTGGGGACAAGGGATCCCCTTGCCTTAGACCTCGGGAGTTATTAAAAAAACCAACTGGGCAACCATTCACTAAAATTGAGAACCGTGTCGTCGATATGCACCACCTCTTCCCAAAACCACACTTCCCAAGCAAATACATCTAGAAGTTCCAGTTGACATGATTGTAAGCTTTCTCCACGTCCAACTTACACAAGAGACCCATATTGCTAGATTTTAACCTACTATATAAGCATTCATTAGCAATGAGTATCGAGTCCCAGATCTGTCTTCTCAGTACAAAGGCATTTTGAGGTTTCATAATGATCTGCCCCAAAACTCCTCCCAATCTATTTGCAAGCACCTTGGAGGGCCTCCCTGTATGATTGTGTGCGAGGTTGGTTCAAAGCCACTGTCATTATAGGTGGTGGCATACGAACATGCTCACCCTCTCTTCTAGCCTCCCTCATTACCTCCACCAACTTCCTCCATCCCTTTTGTCCCTCTCCTCTGGAATGAAAATGGAGTTCCATCGACCGCCACCTCCATACTCCACCAGTGCCATGTAATAGCCGCGAGAGTTAGAGCTGCACAATGAAACCCTTATCTCCCTCCCGATGAGCAGTATAAAACTCTCTTCTTTCACCCTTCAAGCAGTCCTCCAACGCTTTGGTGAACTAGAGTGCCGTGGCTAACCCTAAACCCATATCTTTCACAGCTCTCCAACTCCTCTCAGTAATGTGCAGATATCTACCATCCCTTATCACCTCAAATACCTTTGATTCGATCACTACCAGTTTCGAAAGACCCATCTTCCTTCCTATACAACAAACTCGCCGTCAAACACCCTCAGCCACCATTGCAATGTTAAGCGTACGGAGGGAAAAGCACTTCGGGGATCGCAGCATGATAATTCTCAAAGTTGAGAGGAATGAAAGAGTGATAATTGTTCAAATTTGAGGATGATTGTGCCTCCAAGAAAAGAGAGAGAAAAAAAAGATTCTATTTTGTATTAAGCTTTTGAATGATTTTTTACATGACTTAAGCTACTTTTATACAAGGAGAATGGGCTTAACTACTAACTTATCTCTAACAAACTACGGATCACCCAATGGACCAAAGGTCCACTATGTATTCCAAGCCCCTTTGGTTTGACATGTGTCAATACCTTCCCCTTTAGAAGACTTTGCCCACAAGGTGATTACAACTACGTTCTAACTCCTCTTAAGCAGATATATCCTCCAACTTGACAGCATTATGAGCAATATCAAATACTCATCTCAATATAGCTAAACTACGTACAGCTGTCCTCAGGTACGAACCTACACAAATCAGTTTTCACTAATTTGAAACAAGCAACACGTGAAGATAATATTGAAGATATAAGTTTGTTTTGATAAGTATATATTGAAGGAATAATTACTCTCTGTATATCTTTGAACTTTACTACCAGCTGTACATCCCAACTAGTGTTTGCGGGATGTAAACAGTACCGATATTTTTTACAACTGTTGGCTGGAAGACAGGTTTGTTTATCTCCATGAGTAATCCATTAGGAATTCCAAAAAAAGATTTCCACAGCCAACTCCATCAAGCTAGAATCCACATATACATTAACCACTTCATTTCCAGTAATAATGCTTCGTATGGACTTTCATAATTTAAAGCTCTTAAGGCTTCTTCAAACTTTATGATTGGCCATAAAACCACCTTCCAAAAATATTACCTTCTCATCATTACTTTCACTTGGAAATGGATCCGAGTTAAGAAATTCAAGGTCTTGCTGAGCCTCATTGTAATCATCATTGGATTGCTTCCACTCTTCCAATTCACGGCATGCACCGGTAATTTAATGCTGAAATATACTTCCATGGCTCAATTAATTCATGTTCCAATTCCATGACCTCTTCTGCTATCCTCAAGAAAACTAAGAACTTCGAGTGCATATTTCCACATATGTTCTTGACGGCATCCTTTATATCCCAAAACTAATGCCCATTCTTTTTTATTTTACTGTATTTGCAAGTTGTCCGTGGTTTAATAAGGTAAAAGACATGCTGCACTTGCAAGGTCTCAGAGATACCTCGTCATAAAAAAAAAAAAAAAGACGAGTTGTACAACACAAAACTGAAGTATATACTTCCTGTCAATATCCTCAGTCTGCATGCTATCATGTTGCTGAGTGCTCAAGGGGAAAAGCCTATGGGTTTTCCACTGTACAACCCCCACAAAAGAAGACACATAAGGCTCTAAAATGGGCTCAATTTTATAATTTTGTTCCATTGAGAAAAGAACATACAGCAAGAATTAGCCTGATCCAAATACATGGTAACCATGGAATCTTTCATTATCAATTACTTCCACCAAACAAAAATCTATATTTGCAGTAATTATTTCCATCCCGGTTCTACAATCTCTTTGGGCATTTCATTGAACATATGAAACACAAAATCCAAACACATACACTTGCTATGCAACCCCATCAGCACAATCAACAGGAAATTGGAACCAAAACAATTTAAGCACCAGCAACCAATTTCGAGCATCATTGCAAACCCATACTCAATGCTCCATATTTTTTTCCCTACAAGACCTAGAAAAATGCCTCACCAGCTCGGGCCTTCCTCCGTCACTGTCACTGACTTGTTAAAAATCCACTTCTATACTAGCATAAGTTCCTCTTGTGGCATTCCTTCCATGTTGTGATTCACAGGTTCTGTTACCTCTTGAAAATATTTGAAAAAATTGAGGTTGTTTAGTACACCAGTTAAGTCAATGGCTCCCCCAAGATGTTACTACCCTCTAGTGCTCTCAAAACGTTCATTGCACAAGGATGGGAGTAATATATTATGAACCCATCCCAATCCTTGAATATCCTGCTTCCGTGGTCTCTCAAAACAAAGCAAAGCTTCCCTTTCCATGTAACATGAAGCTGTGTAGATCTTCCATCCATGAGGAGTCTTGTTTTCTTCGAGAAATATATTAAACAAGGAAACCCAGTGGTAAGGGTATTCACCGTTGAATCATTCAGGTTCCCACTCTGGTTTTCTTGGTCGAAATTTGAGTTTAAGGTATCCCATGGCTTTCATGGATTTGAACTTCTCTGCCCCTGGAAAGCAGTCTACCGAGTTTTATCAGGAAGAAAAGATTGCCTTGACTGAAATCAAAGGAAAAGAGCTTCTAGAATCCAAAAATTGAGCAGGCAGAGCCCTTTAATATGGCTATCCTTGTAACAAGACCATTATGTCTTTTAGCTTAAAACCTTCAATTGGAATTAGTTGAAATCTTGGATATATCAATCTTTATCCTCTCATTTAATTTTTTGTTTGTTTTCAAATTCTTTTGACAGGAAGGTTTTTGGATTGGACGTTGTTGGTGTACTACCAGATGAGCTTTGGACTTTGGCTTACCTCACCAATCTGTATGGTTTCTCAATTGTGTATTGTTATACTTGATCTAAACTGTATGATTGGTTATCTTCTTGTATATAAGCCGAATCAGAATTACGTTGCACATTATCAACTGCTTGAAATATGTGCTACACTTCTTTTTTTTTTTTTTTCCTCTCTGGGAGGTGTTGGTAAATGTGTTAAATGCTTTTTCATTAGCATTATTCCCTAATAGGAGAAATTGAGTTTCCTTTGTTTCTTACAGGGAGTTGGGCCTGAATTACTTAACTGGTCCCATCTCTGCATCTATTGGCAACCTAACTGGCTTGCTGTACCTGTAAGCTCATCTACAGTATGATTTGAATGCAATTGATTGGTACTTAATTCCTACATATGGTGTTGTTTATTTATTTTCTGACCAGGAACTTTGGCATTAATGCATTATCTGGGAAGCTTCCGGTGGAACTTGGGAAGCTTACTGAATTAAGATCACTGTGAATTCCAGCCACCTTTTGCTTAGTTCATTTACTCAATGTTAATAATCTGAACCTAACATCATAAAACCCTTGGAATAATATTTTTTGCTTCACTTTTCAATTTTGTAGGGCTCTTGGGTTTAACAACTTCTCTGGTCCTCTGCCATTTGAGCTTGGGAATTTAACCAAATTAGAACAATTGTAAGTTTTATTCCATCCTCGACTGTCTTTTCCATTTCTTTTGGAACTTCCGCATTTTTGTAGACCTCATTTGGTAGCTTGGAGAGATAGCCTTTGGAAAATTCTGAAAGAACTTCCAATTATTTTTTTTCGATAAGTTAAAATTAAAAATCATCACGTTTTTAATAACTTCCAATTATATACAGTGTATCTGGCAGAAGAACAAGGTTATGCAAAAGCAATATCTTCTCATTTTGGCATACGAGTAAAACTTATGGATGTTCAGATAAAGATGACTTTGAGGTTTTATAAATAAAGGATTTTATTGACATGGCTTAGAAAATTGCATTGAACCTAAGAAATACAGTAAGGAAATATTTCAAAATTTGAACTTGATCTCCTAAAGATATTGGGGAATATTCTAGAAAGTTGCAGTACTGACCAACTCCTAGGATTCATACCTGAGGAACCCAATTTGAAGTTTTTATAAGATGTACCTAGTAGTAATTTGATGCATCCGATCCATTTCATTACAATATTCTTTTACATATTCCCTGCAATGTTTATGCGTGTTTCATACAACTACCATAGCCATAGGCTACCATTGAAGCGGGACAGATTTCGGATGCAGAAATATCCATTTTTGTTTCGAAAATCACTCAATGAGTATCGATTGTCACTGTGTGCAAGAATTGATGAAACAATTGCATATAAGTAACTGTTGGCTGTGCAGTTGGACTGATTAAACTTTGTCAAACAGATTTGGTCACATAACAATTATTGCTGTTGGAAAATTAGCCATTGGAAGATCTGACCAAAAGCCGCAAGGATTCATTGAAAGAAGATTGCTAATGAGTTAAATAACGGAAAGACAAAACAAGAAGGTCTCCATCCTGATAACCAGTTTTTGGAAGTAACCAAATGTTGGGCTAACTAAAAGCCGGGAAAGAGAAGATGGTCTCACTGCTTGAAATCTAACTCTAGGAAAAAAATCAGGGTAAACTTTGGTTTTTCCATTGTTCAATGTGGTAAGTAGCCACTTTACAAAACCAACCAAGAAAAAAAAAACCTTCTAACCAAGTGTGGGATTCCAACAATCTCCCCTTGATATTGTCCAACATTAAGGACATGAGGGGAGAGGTTTGGCTTGGCCTTAGCTTCCATTGATAAAGCATTGCACCTATTAAGAAGCTTTGCAAAGGTGATGAATTGTTATTCTTTTTTTTTTTTTGTGGGT
Source organism: Pterocarya stenoptera (assembly GCA_003123785.1). Classification (NCBI taxonomy): domain Eukaryota; kingdom Viridiplantae; phylum Streptophyta; class Magnoliopsida; order Fagales; family Juglandaceae; genus Pterocarya; species Pterocarya stenoptera. Next base: position 103,120 of record QEOT01000543.1, read on the forward strand.
AAGAATGAATTATTATTCATTCATGCCAATAATGGCGGTTTTAGTTGATTACATGACTAGAATACATTGACTCTTTGATGTTATCGTTGTTGAGTATGCATGTGTGAATGTAAGAAGTTAAATCAATAATGAAAATATGTAATAAATACAAGAGATTAATATTAGCATAGTTGCACCAAATCTATAGTCCCAATTTTTTGGTTTTTTAGTGTTCCATTATGTAATATTATAATTTCATTGAAGAATTCCTAAAGGTGTTTGTCTCTCTAACAAGTGGTGTCAGAGCCAATAATGGTTGGCAGAATGGTGGATGATGCTGGTGTGTATCATTGGTGATGGTCCCTTTCACTATTGAAGTACGTAGTAGGGTACATTGCGTAAACAAGTCCATATGTAACACCCCTTCCCTTAGGTCAGTAATGTTATGAACTTACATAACTTTATGCCCGGTGAATAGATATGACATAATAAAAACCTTGATCATCTTATTGAAGCATAAAATTGCTTAACATGAAACTGTCTTATAAAACTGAACGTAATGACATAATGGCGTAGAACATAAACTACTCCTATGTGACAATAAAACTTATTTGTAAGGTCTAAGACTGGTAAAATAAATCTACTCCTAGCCATGCTACTTGGCATCCACTGTATCATCACTGGGGACATTAAAACATAAAACCAAACAAAAAGTGAGTTGAAAACTCAATAAACAGCACATCATACTGCAAACCTAACTTAACTTGACCTTAGGCTTTACCTTGAAAACATTCATGCATGATCATACTTATATATAGCATGTGGATTTTTCAATAGTAACATATGTAGAATGTTAGCCGTAATCATGGCAATTCATGTAACATGGATGAGTGAATGACTTGTTAATCTTGTCTTTCACTTGCATAGTGGCCATCATAACATATGTGCATTGGTCCAATTGTCATTGCCGCATTAATCATAACATGACATATGACATAACATATGTGCCTTGGACCGCACTTAGGTTCGTGGCTTGCACATCCACCCATAACATAAGGCCAAACATTAAATCTTACTTATTACTCGCATAACGTCTTTCTTATCTTATCACGATGCATGAGAACATTCTGACTTCTTGATGTTCATGGCATGTCATATTCATGTGCATTTCATATTCATATGCATGACGTAGCACTAAACATGGCATATTAACATAAGCACAGTATTGTGGCATGGCATCCATTTATGACATAGATAAGAGTGAGTTTTGTGGCATAGCAACCATTCCAAACAAACAACTAAATCAGTAGACCATACATTTTTTTTTTTGACAAGTGAAAAATCAGTATACCATACATAATTGCATCCACAAGCATGTGACAATTCATTGAATGTTCATAAAAAGGTGCTAACATTGAACATGGCTATAGATGGAAGGTGAACAAAACTTTTTCTTGCAAAACAGAATAATTACAGCACACATGAATGTTATGATCATGTCGCTTACCTCAGCTCCTTAGATTTGAGAATCAACTAAGCACGTCAATCAAACGTAAGTTACATACACATTCCATGTCACTCTCTACTCAAACGTAAGTTATTGACTAAGGTATGAACCTATACGCCATAGTTCTGCTTGCTGTATGCCTAGTGATAGTGAGCAAAATTGACCTTGGATTTTACCATGCTGTGTGTTGCAAAAGTTAGAGAGAACACCAAGAAGTGGGAAAACTAGTTGTTTGAACTTGTATTTATTCCTCATTGTTCCACCATATACTAAACATTCGATTAACGATTGTACCCTCATGAGTTATAATTATTACAATTATGCCCTGTAACACTCCCTCTCAAGTTAGGTCATATACATCTTAAACTAGCTTGGAACAAATAAATTTTAACTGAGTATGACACAAGGACTTAGTATACACATTTGCAAGTTGATCAGCACACTTTACAAAAGGTCTAGAAATGTCACTGCTCAATATCTTATCTTGAATGGTGACAATCAATCTCTATATGCTTAGTCCTCTCATGGAACACAAGATAAGAGGCATTGAGGCAATATGCACTGTAACTTGATTATCACAAAATAACTTAAGAGGATCAGGAGCTTGAAATCCAATCTCTTGGAAGAAATGTTGCAACCATGTCAACTCAAAGTGTGAGCCATTGCCCTGTATTAAGCATTGGCTCTAGAACGAGCTACTACTTATTACAATTATGTCATCTAACACTCCCCCTCAAGTTAGGTCATATATATTGTATATACTAGCTGGGAACAAATAAACTTTAACTGAGTATGACACAAGAACATAGTATACACATGTGCAAGTTGATTAGCAAACTTCACAAAAGGTCTAGAAATGTCACCTCTCAATATCTTATCTCGAATGGCGACAATCAATCTCTATATGCTTTGTCCTCCCATGAAACACAGGATAAGAGGCAATATGCACTGCAACTTAATTATCACAAAATAACTGAAGAGGAACAGGTGCTTGAAATCAAATCTCTTGAAGTTAATGTTACAACCATGTCAACTCATAGTGTAAGCCATTGCCTTGTATTAAGCTTTTGCTGTAGAACGAGCTACTACTGTTTGTTTCTCACTCTTCCATGTAACCATGTTGCCTCCCACAAAGGTATAGTATCTAGTAGTAGATCTTTTATTTGAAGGAGACTGTGCCCAATCAACATCTGAGAAAGCTTCAACTCCAAGGTGTCCATTTGTCCTATACAACAATCCAAGGGTAGGAACTCGCCTAAGATAATGAAGAACGTAGATTACAGCATCCTGATGTGAGACCCTTGGTGTTTCTAGAAATTGACTCACTGCACTCATTGCATGAGAGATGTCAGGTCTACTGATAGTAAGATTATTCAATTTTCCAACAAGTCGTTGATACCTACTTTGATCTTCAAACAACTCCCCTTCATCCTTCAAGGGTTTACGGTTCGGATTCGCAGTAGTGTCAACAGGTCTTGCACCCAACAAGCCATTTTCTTCCAAAAGGTGAAGTACATAATTTCTCTAAGATAGGCTAATACCCGTTTTAGGCCTGTCCAAACTATGCTTGATGGGATTGCTTTAAAAAAGAAAATGACGGTTTCAGTTTTCTATAAAAAAGCATAATATTGTAACTGTCAAAATAATCATGCTCTCCACTTCAAATAAGCTCAAATAGAGGTTTGAATTGCCTCTACCTGGATTCCTCCATGATATTGGATTAGAAAAATCTGAAGCAAAAATACAAAATGGTCATAAATTAGAAATCCCAAATGGGTGGCATAGGCAATGTACACAAATCCTTAGCATGCAGGACTCAAATTCATACCTGGACTGCTGCTCCTAGCCATATTTAATAACGGATTGTTTGTTTTCATGGACAATAAAAGAGCAAGATGTGTGGTTATGCCTTTAGTCTTGAGTAAGTCATCTGATAACTGTATAGTGGATACAATTTCAATATTTCTTTTAGCTGTGACTGCAAGTTATATTGTAGAGTAATGGTTATATTCAGATAAGTAATGATTTAGATATCCCACCGTCGAAACTAAATCTTAACAGCGTAGCAGAATCACCTTTAATTGGTAACAACTAGTGATGGCTGGCAGATTTATCTCTTTGATAACCACTGTAAACCATTGTTTTATGGTTGTTTGCACTTATCAATTACCATTGACGACTATTAATTATGTTTTACTTATAAAAGTAATGAATATCAGATTGCAACAGAATTTTTTATTTTTTATTGGTCTTGACAGGTATTTTGATAGTTCTGGAGTTAGTGGTGAGATTCCACGAACATTTGCTAATCTACAGAATCTGTATATAATGTAAGATAATTAAACCAGTTGAAAAACATGTAAAATCTGAGTATGTTTCCTTTTTGAAAAACTATTCTGTTTGTCACAGGCTGGGATCGAACAATGAACTCACTGGTCGGATACCTAACTTCATAGGGAATTGGTCAGCCCTTCAAACCTTGTAAGACGGTATTATTAGATCTTTTCTTTTTACTTTTGTTGAATCACACTTAAAAGACAAGCTAGGCTTCCAATACAATGCATACTCTAACTGAAAAACTGTTAAAATATAGAAAAATGTAGGCTATACTTGTCTGTTGCACATGAAGTTTTTATGTTTGCAGTTTGCAATCTGCTATTTCTAAATGTTTTTGTAGGAGGCTTCAAGGAAACCTTTTTGAAGGTTCGATACCACCTTCATTTTCCAATTTAACTTCTCTGATAGACTTGTGAGTGCCTACATCTATCAGTATTTTCTTCAGGTTTAATTACACTTTTGTCCACTAAAATTTAGCCAAAGAATCAATTTTCATCCCTGAAATTGGAAGTTTCAATTGGATCCTTGAAAAAACTAGTAGGCAGTAATGCTGTCTCTTAGTTATAACAGTGTTTCATCATCCTTCTACCACTCATATGTCTTCCAATTCATGTACAATGAAACAAAGATGACATTGCTAGCTTTTAAAACCTCAAGGCATAAAATAAGTACTTCTTACATTTCAGGGACAAAAACAGATGCAGGCTAAATTTTAGGAAGCAAATGTGTATTCAGAATGTTGTTTATATGTTGCAGATCTTTGAGGCTGATTATCCCTTGTATGCTTTTAATGAAGGAGAATAAGTGATTTATCTAATGGCAGTTCTTCATTAGCATTCATTAGGGAGATGAAGTCTCTGGCAATCTTGTAAGAGTTCCATCTTTCTATTAACTGTTTTTTAATGTTGTGAGGCATATTGTATTTTTGACTGGACACTTTTTTGAGTACTGCAAAGGGGACTTTACCAGAAGCCGAATGGCCTATGGCTTTAGCCATGGGCCAGGCTGGACAGTGAGGCCTTGGTGCTGCTACTGTCGTATCAGAAAGTGAGAGAGAAGAGCGAGGTTGAGAGCTTGGTAATCCTCAATTTGATATCATGAGGTTTTGATCTTTTCTTCTACCATGGACATATGAATTTTTGCCAGACAACATAAATTCGTTTCTGTTTCATGTTCTTTTTCTCCATTGTGGGTGTGTTTACATGACACTAACATATTGTTGCTGTTTTCCTTGTTATACTTGTAGCTCTTCTGGAAAGTAATTAACAGCTTGGTTACATTTATTGCAGAATTTTAAGGAATAACAATATATCTGATTCAATTCCAGCAAATATTGGAGAATACCAAAGCTTGTGGCAGCTGTAAGTTGGACATTTTGATGGATGACTATTTGGGAGGGGTGTCAATGTGTTTATAACCTCAACCTGAAGGGAACATAATTAAATAGCTTAATTATAATAGAATATGTTTAGTTAATATAGATGAAGCAATATATTTACCAGGTTATGTTGTATGGCATTTAAAATTCTCCCTATAGGGTTGGTCATTGTCAATCCAAGGTCAGTACAGTGCTTTTGTGTTTTATCATTTCTCTTTGCAACTTTTTCCTTTTTGTTTTTTTTTGGGGGGGGGGGGGGG
>QEOT01000543.1:118126-131145 GCA_003123785.1 Pterocarya stenoptera
CAGCGTATTGATAGGCCAAGTAGGGGTCGTGATGGGGGAAAAAATGTTGACACTACAAGTGAGAAGGATAATTTATTTTGTGATTATTGCAATAAACCACGACACACTCGAGAGACTTGTTGGAGACTTCATGGTCGTCCTACGAGAGGTAGAGGAGGTAGCTCTGGCGGTGGTACTAGGCCTCGTGCTAATCTCTGACTGTAGACTCTACACCTACTATGTCTACGTCTGGTCCTTCTACTTCAGACCCTGGAGGGCTTAATAAGGAAGAAGTAGACATACTCCGTAGGCTTATGTCTAAGCTGGACTCATCCACCACTGCATCATCCTCTTTTGCTCACTCAGGTAATTTAGCCTCATCTCTAAGTGCATCCTCTGAACATAATGATCCCTGGATAATTGATTCAGGGGCATCTGATCATATGACGGGTTTATCATCTCCTTTTGCCTCATATCACCTCTGTTCAGGCAGGGATAAGGTTAGAATTGCTGATGGATCCCTATCCTCTGTGTCTGGTAAAGGTTCAATTCCTGTGACTGAGTCTTTGTCTCTTTCAAATGTTTTACATGTTCCAAACTTTACAAATAATCTTCTCTCCATTGCCCGAATCACTCTTGCCTTAAATTGTCGAGTGATTTTTTATCCTAACCAGTGTTTTTTCCAGGACCTAGCCATGGGGATGATGATTGGCAGTGGTAGCTTGAGGGATGGTCTTTACTATCTGGATTCGCAGATCAAGACACCTGGACAGCTCAAACAGGCTTATCATACCAACCGCATTCACGACTCTATGGCTATGGCATGGCTTTGGCATCAAAGATTAGGGCACCCTTCTTTCTTTTTGTTACAACATGTTTTTCCAGACTTGTTTTCTAATCTTGATGTATCTCAGTTTAAATGTGAGACATGTGAACTTTCTAAACACCATCGTGTATCTTTTCCTGCTACTAATAATAAAAGTTCAGAACCTTTTGCCATTGTTCATACTGATGTTTGGGGTCCTTCTCGTATTGTTTCTTTATCTGGTTTTCGTTGGTTTGTCACTTTTATTGATGATTTCTCTTGCACTACTTGGGTCTACCTATTAAAGGAGAAAAGCGAGGTGTTTTTCGTTTTTCAAACCTTTTATAAAATGGTTCAAACCCAATTTGGTACCTCTATTAAAGTTGTTCGTTCTGACAATGGAGGTGAATACATGTCTGATAACCTTCAAGGTTTCTTCCATGAGCATGACATCGTTCATCAAACTACTTGTGTTAATACTCCACAGCAAAATGGCATTGCTGAGAGGAAGAATAGGCATCTCTTAGAGGTCACCCGTGCCTTACTTTTTTTTCATGCATGTTCCAAAGTCTTATTGGGGTGATGCTCTTCTTACAGCAGCCTATCTCATTAATCGAATGCCATCTCGTGTCTTGAACTCTAAGGCACCTACGGAGGTTCTATTACCTTCATTGTCTTCTTCCTTGTTTGTTGTGCCTCCAAGGGTATTTGGTTGTGTTTGTTTTGTTCATGCTCATGGGCCTGCTCGTGGTAAATTAGATCCTCGATCACTCAAATGCATCTTCTTAGGATATTCTCCCACTCAGAAAGGGTATAAGTGCTATCATCCACCATCGCGGAAAAGATTTGTCACTATGGATGTCACTTTCTTTGAAACTCAATCCTATTTTTCTTCCCCTCAGACTTCTCTTCAGGGGGAGAATGAGGGTGAAGAAGAGAAGTCTTCTTTTATGGATCCGTTAGTGACATTTATCCCAGCTGAACAAGCAAACCCACAGCAACCCTTACCCTGTGAAAACCAACAGCAAGAACCAGAGCCAGAGCCACATATTGATAAGCTGGGTGAGCCACCGGGTGTAGAACTGAGAGTCTACTCACGACGCCAGAATAGTAAGACTAATACTTCATCTACTTGTCAGTCATCCAACCCGGAATCAGGTAATTCTTTGTCCATCCCAGACTCTTCTACTCCTATTATTCATGATACGGACTTACCTATTGCACAACGTAAAGGGGTCAGATCATGTACTCAACACCCACTCTCTAATTTTGTCTCTTATCAAAACTTGTCATCTTCATATCGTACCTTTATTTCCAATTTGTCCTCTGTGTCCATTCCAAAGAGTTTGCAGGATGCACTTAGTGACCCAAAGTGGAGAGAGGCAATGCAAGAAGAGATGAAAGCCCTTGTTAAGAATGACACTTGGGATTTGGTTCTCCTACCTAAGGGAAAAAAAATTGTGGGATGTAAGTGGGTTTTTACACCAAAACTCAAGCCTGATGGTTCTGTTGATAGACTAAAGGCAAGATTGGTAGCAAAAGGGTTTACACAAACCTATGGGATAGACTACGAAGAGACTTTTGCGCCTGTGGCAAAGATGAATTCAGTTCGGGTTTTGCTCTCTTTGGCAGCAAATGAGGCTTGGCCACTTCATCAACTTGATGTGAAGAATGCATTTCTTCATGGAGACTTGGAAGAGGAAGTGTATATGGAACTTCCCCCTGGCCTTGAGTTTCCAGAGGCCAAGGGTAAAGTCTGCAAACTAAGAAAAGCTCTATATGGATTGAAGCAGTCTCCACGAGCATGGTTTGAAAGATTTTCCCAAGCTGTGCAGAAATATGGCTACAAGCAGAGTCAAGCAGATCACACATTATTCATTAAGCATACACCATCAGGTAAGATGACCGCACTTATTGTGTATGTTGATGATATTGTGATAACTGGAAATGATGATGAAGAAGTGAAGAAACTGAAGAAATACTTGGCCAGTGAGTTTGAGATAAAAGACCTTGGAAACCTGAAGTATTTCTTAGGCATTGAAGTTGCACGATCTCAGCATGGGATTTTTATCTCCCAGAGAAAGTATGTCATTGATCTCCTTGAGGAAACTGGAATGCTTGGATGCAAGGCAGTGGATAATCCAATTGAACCGAATGCTAAGTTGGGAGAAGATGCTGAAGGAAATATGGTAGATCGGGGCAGATATCAAAGATTGGTTGGTCGGTTAATTTATCTATCCCACACCCGTCCAGATATTGCCTATGCAGTTAGTATGGTGAGTCAATTTATGCATTCACCACGTGAGTCTCACATGAATGCAGTCTATCGGGTTCTTAAGTATCTAAAGTCATCACCAGGAAAAGGGTTGCTGTTTTCTAAGCATAATCACTTCAAGATAGAAGCATATACCGATGCAGATTGGGCTGGATCAGTGGAGGATAGAAGGTCTACTTCAGGTTACTGTTCCTTTGTGGGAGGCAATTTGGTAACATGGCGTAGCAAAAAACAGTCAGTGGTGGCTAGATCGAGTGCTGAAGCTGAATTTCGAGCTATGGCACATGGAGTATGTGAGTTGCTATGGTTGAAGTTACTGATAAAAGAGCTGAAGGATGACACTACAGAGCCTATGAGGTTGTATTGTGACAACAAAGCAGCAATCAGCATTGCACATAACCCAGTGCAACATGATAGAACCAAGCATATTGAAATTGACAGGCATTTCATCAAGGAGAAGCTGCGTGCAGGACTGATTTGTACCCCTTATGTGAAGACAGGGGATCAGTTGGCCGACATCTTAACAAAAGGAGTTTCTAGCAACATGTTTCGAACAACTCTTGGCAAGCTGGGCATGGGAGATATTTTTGCATCAGCTTGAGGGGGAGTGTTGAGAGTTGTTTATTTTCTTAGTTGTACTGTAGCATTACTGTAGCTTTTACTGTAGCATTGTTTAATGTATTTTTCCCTCTAGTGTATAAATAGGAAAGTGAATAGAATGAAAGAATTAATTCAGTGAAAATATTCTATTATTCAACACGACTGAAAACTTTAACATCAAATTGGCTTTCTCTGTTTGTTTTAACACAATAGGTTACATCTGTTTCGAAGTATCTCTTCGTTGAACTTTTCTTTAAGCATATTCTATTGGTTGTCTTGAAACTCTTTGCATTATAAAAGTTTGGATATCCCTATTTATATATATATATATGAAAGTGTGGATATCCCTTTTGTATGCCCAACTTGCGTAGGTATATAAGGAAATATGCATAAATAAAGGTTTTAGATCTGAATTCCTGTGGTGTCTTATAAGAAAACCATTTGATGGGTTGACTAATCTCTGAAAGTCTAATTTACTTGAATGTGCTTGTGTTCTCTTATATTTTTGCTTGCAGAGATTTGTCATACAATAATTTAGTTGGGAGCTTTCCTTCTTGGGCCAATGAAGAAAATTTACAACTGTATGTTTACTGTTACTTATTCCTTTGTTTTCCAGTTGTGGTACTTAATGCTTCTATGTGCCTTTTTTTCAATAGTATGATCTTCTAGTTCTCGAATAACTTATTTCTTCTTAATAACTATTCCAAAAAGTTGTATTTTCTACATGGTCTTTTATTCTGCATCCATTTAAATGTTTGTGGAACTAACTTTTGTTTTTCACGGGATGTAATATGCAGTAACTTAGTTGCCAACAACTTCACAATTAGAAGTTCAAACAACAGGTGATTCTCTGTTGTTTTTTACTTTTACTGCACGAGTCTTCCATGGTAAATAGTTACTTTGCACTTCAACTACAATGTTGTTGCCTTATTCTGCACTTGCTGTGGATGTCTTTCCAATTATGGCTAGTCACTCTGTAAGCAGTATTATTGAGGTTTTCAAGATACTTATTTGTTCTGATAGATATTTTCTTGCAGTTTCGTGAAAACATTATTATAAGTCATTCTATTCTATGAGCAATATACTGCTTTAGTAAGTATAAATAAATAATATTTTCTGCTGTCTAGCAAAAAAACTTGTAGATGATATACAGAGAAAGTAAATTTTCACTTTTGAATTACCAAGGGTTTTTCAATTTTACTCCAAATTACCGAACAGGGCACATTGCAGTCTCTAGCCATCATGAACTTGCACACAGTGCCCCCACCCCNGCCCCCCCCCCCCCCCCCCCTCCTCTAATACTGACTGTTAATGCTACTTGCATGGAGCAAATCAAGGATTGACATAAATCTAGGACATAACATTCTGTAACATTGCTGTTACTGAATATGAAAAAAACTGATTGGGTGTATAAAACAACTAAGATTTGGGAAAAGAAGAATTCTAGCTCTTATATTTTTTTCTATATGGAAGTGTGATGCCCTATTATGGAGTTAACTTCATAGTCATCAAAGAGAGATAGAGAGAGAGAAAGGAATCTATTTGATACTTAAAATCATCTAAGAGTTGTTATTTTTGTGCTGTGGATACCCTATATAATAGCCAAACCAATTGTCATCATTGGAGCACATACAGAAGGAGAATGCTTGTTTTTTTTCACCATTGCACTTTTTCTCATTATAGCAGTGATTACTTAATCCCAGTAGAAATATATGGATTATTGTTAAAATGATGCTTAACCTTGTCTTATGTTTCTGCTTTCAGCAGTTTGCCTTCAGGTTTGAACTGTCTTCAGCGAAACTTCCCATGCAATCGAGGTCGTGGAATCTGTAAGTACAATTTATTTCCATTTAGTTCCCAAAATTCAGATTGGAATGGATGATTTCGCATTGAGTTCGATGAAGGAGAACAATGTTAAGAACCCAAGAATCTTCTGCTGCTTCTTCAACCACGATCGTGAAAAATACAAGAAACAACAAGAAAGAAAGTATCTAAAGAGAATGAGAATCAAGGAAATGAACTTCTGGTTTTTGAGGAACCAGCGCCTCCAAGAAATGCAGATTGCATTTATGAAAATCCTTCTGTGTTTATTTCCTCTCATGACAATTCCTTTATACAATTCAATCTACAGTTAATTCCGTTACAGTAAGGACACTAAAGTAAATTCCCCAACTTAATGAATCTCGTGCTTCCCACATGCTCCCCGTGCCCCGATACTTCACTTCACTGCGCTTCAACTCTTGCCTTGCATACCTCTACTGCATACTTCCCATCCAATGCTCCCTTTCCTTAACACCCATGACAAACAATCTGCTCAAGGATTTTAAATTTTCTAAAGAAATACTAGTAATATTATCAACTGAACAAAAATTACTTACTTTTCAGCTTTCTAATCCCCAAACCTCCCAAGTATAAATGAGAAATGGTTGTGGCGGTATCATCAAGAAGGGGAGGGATGCTCTTTAGATGATTGTTATTGATGCCAAATATAGGAGTATTTGGGGAGCTTGGTGCTCAAATGAAGTTAGAGGGGCATACGGAGTGGGGTTATGGAAATTGATTCGTAATGGATTGGGGGAGTTCTCCCAAAATTTCAGATTTGAAGTGGGTAGGGGTAACGGGATCAGAATTTTTGGCATGATTTATGGTGTGGAGACGTGGTCTTGAATATTGTTTTCCCTTCCCTCTTTAGAATCACTTTGGAAAAAGGCGCTCATGATTGGGAGGTGGGGGCCATCACTGATTTCTACAGCTTGCTCTATGCTCTAAACTTAAAAGCTGGAGGGGAGGATAGATTAATAGAGAATCAGCTTGGTAATAAGAAATTTTCGGTTAGATCTTTATACAAGGTTTTGGTGTCACAGACTTCTACTGATTTTTCCCCTCGAAAAAATATTTGGAGATGCAAAGTGCCTCTAAAGGTCTGATTCTTCGGGTGGTTGGCTTCTCATGGGAAAATCCTTACTATTGAAAAGCTGAGAAAGCTCAGTATCGTAGTAATGGATTGGTGCTTTATGTGCAAAAGGTGTGGAGAATCGGCAGACCATCTTCTTCTTCATTGTGATGTGTCGAGGGCTTTGTGGGATGAGGTCTTTGCCAAGCTTGGCATTGCTTGGGTGATGCCTAAGAGTGGGGTGAATCTTTTGGCCTGTTGGAGAGGGATTCAAGGAAATCATCAAATAGCGGCTGTTTGGAAGATGGTTCCTCTTTGACTTATGTGGTGTATTTGGAATGAGAGGAATGGTCGCTGTTTCGATAATAGAGAATGCTTGGTGGATGGGATTAGGGCTTTCTTTTTTCGTTCTTTGTTGCTTTGGGCTTCTGTTCTTGTAGTGGATGGGTTTAGTCCCAATGACTTTCATGCTGTTTTTCAGCTTTAGTTTGTAATTAGGTGTTTTCTCTTATATACTTCATGTGTACTTGGGCTACGCCTAATTACGTGATTTCAATTAATTTCTTACTTATCAAAAACAAAATACTTACTTTTTATCTCGGCAAATATGACCAAGTAGCATTGCAAATGATAGACATTTACATCCATGAAAAGTGATGGATAATCCGTATAGACGGTAATGCAAGGTCACAAAGCCCGTGGTGAGATGCTTCTAAATTTCTAATGCTGTTATTCATTCCCCTTTTTGTGTTTATTGATTTTTTCTGTTTAAGACTAAGGACAAACACAAAGTAGAAAACAGACCTCATGCTTTTCTTCCCATGGAAATGAGTTTATGTCCCAGTTGAGTGCCTGACTGAAGAACCCTGACCCCATGGAGCAAGGTGGAGGAACCCTCTGGCAATATTCCAAATGATGATACATATTCTGGTATGGGTCCCTCTTTTTCTGACCCATGTTTTTTCAATAAAGAGCTTTAGGGGTGGGGAAACGGTGTCGAGGTGTGGTCCATAAATGGGTAGATGGCAGTTGATGTAGATCCAGAATTCAAGTCTAGTGCCCTTGTGTGACTCTCAATGCTCAGAATGAACCATGTTTGACAATGGAGAAACATGATTTCCCTTGGCAGAATTCTTCCCTTCTCCCCTTGCTGAATTTCTTGGGTGGCTCTCCGTGCTTAGTTAACGGAGAATAGCACCAAATTGGATAAAGGTACGGAGGTGATACCTTGTGAAGAGGCTAAGATTGGTGGTTTGGCTTGAATAGGTGAGGTGATGTCTTGTCCAGTTTCAAATTGAAAGCGTTTCTAGAGGAAATCCTGTCCCCTTGAGTTCTTGCCCTCCAATGATAATGGGGCTTGTACTGGTACAACGCCATCAGATTAGGTATTACAACTGAAGGAAATTCAACATTATGTGTGGTTATCGTGGAGGACTTTTAAGTGCAGTTTATGGTTTCATTCATTGAAACACCCTGGTCACAAATTGGAAAAGTTATAGAAGTAGTCAGGGTGCAAAGTCTCACTATGGCTACTTACTAGGTGAAATTGGGGTTTTAAAGTGATTTTAGTGAAGTTTCTCATTGCTAGTCTTTTTGGGGGTATAGGATAGATGTGATTAGTGCTATCCCTGGGTCATTTATGGTATCAGATCCAGGTTATACGGCTAACAATGTGATACTGGAGGACTATATAATATGGTCTGATGGGAGTAGTGATTCTAGAGAAGCATTAGATTGACTAGTCTTTTTGGGGCTATAGTGCAGATATGGCTAATGCTTTCTTTGCATTGCTACTACATATAGCATCAAAGCAACCAAGTAAGGCCAACCATGTGATACTTGAGCACCGTATGATATGGCCCTAATAAGGACACTGGGAATTTAAGAGGGGCAATTTGTAACACCCCACTCCTATTGTTGGGAAAATGAAGAACTCACTTAGAGTGGCCAAGTTATTATAAAGGTAGTCATGAGGGCTAAGTCCCACGTTGACTACTACTAATTCGGATTTAAATGTTATTCTAGAGAAGCATCAAATTGTCTAGTTTTTTTTGGCCATAGCAGATGTGGCTATTGCTCCTTGGGTCAATATTGTTTGACTAGCATATTAGGGTGTAAGCTATTTTAATATGAAATATTTGGCCCCCCTTTGGGGAGCCTCTTTCAATGCCAAGCCTATTTGGGATGGCGTGATTAAGAAAATTGAGCACTAATTGGTTGGTTGAAAGATGATGTTATTTTCTAAAGGTGGTAGGATCATCTTGATCGATAGTACCCTCTCTAATATGCTGAAATATTCCTGTCGCTGTTTCCAACTAGCATGACTAATTGAATGAAGGAACTACAAGAATACTTTTTATGGAGCGCATCAGGTGAAGAGTTCAAATATCGCATAGTGAACTAGGCCTAAGTGTGAACTTTGGTTTCAGGGGGAGATTGGGGAGTTTGAAATGTATTTTCTTTTTCTTGAATTGTGTCCTTCTAGAGAAGTGACTTGACATGAGCAATATGAGAGGAAGGCCTTGTGGAAATCTGTAGTGGAGATTAAAGGGAGGTTTGTGTAGTTGATGAGATGAGCTGAAATAAAAGGTGAAAGTTGAAAAAAATATTATTAGAATATTATTTTTTAGTATTATTATTGTTTTGGGATTTCAAAAAGTTGAATTGTTTATTATATTTTGTGTGAAAATTTGAAAAAGTTGTAATGATTAGATGAGATGGGTTGAGATGAGTTGGGGGGACTTTTGTAACCAAACCGGGCCTAAGGGGATTGGGGAATGAGATGAGATGAGATGAGATAAGAATTTTGTGAATAGTAGGAAGATGGTTTTTGAATAGTAATAAGATAGTTTGAGTTAAGTATTTATTGAGTTTTGGGAAAAGAGAATAAAAAATATTATAAAATTAAAATATTGTTAGAATATAATTTTTGAATATAATTTTTGTTTTGAGATTTGAAAAAGTTGAATTGTTTTTTGTTTGAAAATTTGGGAAGTTGTAATGATTAGTTTAATTTGTAATGATTAGTTTGAAAGTATTTGTATTTGAATGATGTTTGAGAAGGAAATGAGATAGGATGAGATATGTTTCCAAACATGCCCTAACTGATTTTGTTGAAGGTGGGTTGCGTTCTAATGAGGTGCATTGGCTACATGATGTGGGGATATGGAGAAATATCAAGAGAAAATATGGGGTGTTTTTCCAGTCATACTAGAATTGAAATGGGTGATGGCTCTAGGACTAGTTCCAGCATGACTTATAGCGTAGTTATTGGGCTCTCAAGGAAGTTTCCTAGAGGTGTATAGTGTCAATTGGTCTGAATGCCCTTTCCATAGGGTTTGCTTTCATTATATAGAAGAGATTTACATCGTGATTGCTTGATTTCCAGCACCTAAATGCTATACAAGGTAAGTATTTCCCAACGTTATTTACAGCCTAACAGCCTAATTGTCTGCTATATACAATTGAGACATAAAGGAAAACATTCCTAAAATAGTACAGATCAAATCCCGTAACATTACAAATCAAATCCCAAATCCCGTAACATCCCCCCTCAAATTGATGCTGGTAGATCAAGAAGCATCAATTTGTCAACTAAGAATTGATGCCGATGCCGAGAAAGAGCTTTAGTGAAGATGTCTACAGTTTGATGTTCGGTGGAAATATGTGGAAGTGTGATGACATGTCTGTCAAAGGATTCACGTATGGAATGACAGTCGACTTCAATATGTTTCGTACGCTCATGGAAGACAGGATTAGCGGCGATCTGAATAGCACTGGTATTATCAGCATGAAGAGGAGTGGAATGAAGTTGAGGAAAACCAAGTTCACCCAATAACCCACGAAGCCATGTGATCTCAGAGCAAGCGGAAGACATAGCACGATATTCAGACTCTGTGGAGGACTTGGAAACTTTGTCTTGCTTCTTATTCTTCCAAGAGATGAGTGCATTGCCTAAAAACATGCACCAGCCAGTAACAGAGCGATGAGTATCTGTACATCCGGCCCAGTCAGCGTCACTATACCCTACCAACTGTAAAGAAGATTCCTTAGGAAAGAGCAGCCCACATGGAGAGGTGCCCTTCAGATATCGGATAATGCGGCGGACAACGGCAAGGTGAAGATGTCGAGGGGCCTGCATAAATTGACTAACCTGCTGCACAGCAAAAGAAATGTCAGGACGAGTAATCGTCAAGTAGTTCAAACTCCCAACGAGTTGCCGATACAAGGATGGATCTGATAGAAGCTCGCCTTCCTCCTGACGAAGCTTAAGATTTACCTCCAAGGGAGTAAGAACAGAATTACCCAATTGGAGACCAGCTAATGAAATGACTTCCTCCGTGTATTTGTGCTGATGTAACAATGTACCAGTCGGAGTAATCTGTACCTCAAGGCCAAGAAAGTACTGCAAGGGACCAAGATCTTTCATGTGAAAAGAGGCCTTGAGATGCTGTTGTAATTGCTTAAGTAACTCAGTATCAGAGCCAGTAATCACAATATCATCAACATATACTAGAAGCAATACAATTCCTGCAGAAGTCTTGCGAAGAAATAGAGAGGAATCAAACTTACTCTGAGTAAAGTGAAACGCAAGTAGAGTAGAGCGAAATTTATCAAACCATGCATGCGGAGCCTGTTTCAAACCATACAAAGATCGGCGTAGCCGACAAACCTCTGAGGAAGGTGTAGTAAACATGCCAAGAGGTGGAGACATATAAATTTCTTCCTTCAAATCCCGATGAAGAAAAGCATTCTTCACATCCATTTGCCAGAGAGACCACCCTTGTGACGCAGCAAGTGCCAAGATAATCCGTACAGTAGTCATTTTGGCAACAGGTACAAATGTCTCTTCATAATCAATACCATACTCCTGTCGGTTCCCAAGAGCCACGAGACGGGCCTTATATCGGTCTAGTGAGCCATCAGACCAAAACTTGACTGAGTATACCCATTTACAACCAATCGGTTTGACACCAAAGGGACAAGTCACAAGATCCCAAGTGTGATTGTATTGAAAAGCTTGGATTTCTTCTTGCATGGCCTGCTGTCAACATGCTTGAGTAGCTGCCTGAGTATAAGAGTGAGGAACAGAAACGATATCGAGGGTGGCAGTAAGCGAGGTATGAGAAAAACCATACCTATCTGGTGGATGTGTAACTTGGGTGGAACGTTGAGGAAGCATAGAATCAGATGACGGATCAGTGTCTGGAAGAGGCGCTGAAGGAGGACGTCTATGGTACACCATACCTGGTTTAAATCGCTCAATAGAAGAAGACACATCATCAAAAGCAGGTAGAAGAGTGATAGGAGGATCAGAAATAACCTGAGACTGAAAGAAATATTGATTTTAAAAAAAAATCACATTCCGAGAGATTCGGAATTTGTTCGCATGAGCATCATAACAAACAAATCCTTTCTGAGTAGGGCTATATCCCATAAAAGCACATGTGACAGACTGGGCAGCAAGCTTGTGACGATCAATAGGTGGCAGATGAACAAAACAAACACACCCAAAAGTATGAAAGGATTGATACTCAGGAGATATGCCAAATAATCGAAGATAGGGAGAATCATAACTTAGAAGGTACCGATGAATCAGTCAGCAAAGTACGAACGACATCTAAGAGATGACGATTCTTACGCTCAGCGACTCCATTTTGTTGAGGGGTATAAGGACAAGAACGCTGAGAAATGATCCCTTTTTGCTGAAGATAAGTCTGAAAGGATGAGACATGTATTCCCCCCCTGAGTCGGAGTGTAAGGTTTTGATGCAAGTACTGAACTGTGTCTCAACAAGCGCAACAAATTTTTGAAAAACAGAGAACACGTCAGCTTTAGAACGGAGAAAATAGATCCAAGTAAATCCATAAACGTCACAAAATAACGATACTGCCCATGAGAAATAATAGGATTGACACCCCAAACATCAGTATGCACAATCTCAAAGCAAGTAGAAGCACGACGACCATGCACAGGAAAAGGTAATGTTTTACTTTTACCAAGACGACAAGTAGCACAATCAAAAGATACAGGAGACGAAGAAAAAGAATCTTTATTGCCCAAAAAATCATGTTTCAAAAGATGAGTCAAGACAACAGAATTAGGATGACCCAATTTCTTATGCCATACTTCATTATTATTGGCAGTAGTCGTACAAGCAAAAGAAACAACATTAGGAATAGAAAACTGTAAAGGAAATAAACGTCCCACTTTAGGCCCGTTCGCGATCACCGTCCCCGACACCTGATTCTGCATAAGACAACCACCACGAGAGAAATGAACATCACAGTTATTATCCACCAATTGTCCAACAAAAATCAAATTGGTAGATAATCCAGGAGAGACAATAACATTGCGAAATGAAGAACCCAAAGTACCAACAGCAGTAATAGGAAGTGTACTGCCATCAGCAATCTGAATTGTTTGCATGCCTCCATACTTACGAACATCATGGAGACCCGTTGTAC
>QEOT01000548.1:7315-30063 GCA_003123785.1 Pterocarya stenoptera
TTTTTTTTTTTTTT
Source organism: Pterocarya stenoptera (assembly GCA_003123785.1). Classification (NCBI taxonomy): domain Eukaryota; kingdom Viridiplantae; phylum Streptophyta; class Magnoliopsida; order Fagales; family Juglandaceae; genus Pterocarya; species Pterocarya stenoptera. The sequence continues at coordinate 7,330 of QEOT01000548.1, forward strand.
TTGCAGATGAGATGAGATGGGTTGAGATAAAAATTAAAAATTGAATAAAATATTAGTATAATATTTTTTTAATATTATTATTGTTTTAGGATTTGAAAAAATTGAATGGTATATTTTATTTTGTGTAGAAATTTTAAAAAATTGTAATGATTAGATGAGATAAGATAAGATGTGTTATGAAAACAAACGAGACATATTATTAATGTGTTAAATCACCTGAGAGCTTGATTTGACCGTTAACAGGGTTGATTTGGTGCATATAAAAAGATTGTTTGTTGATAATTTCATATCAAGCATGATTTAAGAGACAACTCTTGTAGCAATACGGTGTGTTTTGACTTGTCTGCTTGTTAAGGCATGTTTTGTAACCACCAACTCTGACAATGCTCCATGTGCCTATAAGGGAGGGAACAACGGAATAGTCGTGTGTGTTTGTAACACCTCTGATACCAAAGTTAGAGCGTATCTTTTATGGAGAAAAGAGAGGAAACATCAAGAGAGTCCATAGAGTGATTAACCCTGTTATGTTACCAGCAGTTTTTTATTTATACGAAATTCCTTTTAAGGATCCCTGACCCTTCTGCGCTATAATGGTCACCACCTATTTTGGATGGCACGACGTAGCATTTAATGCGGCTGTTTCTATCAATAACAGGAACTCAATCTTGGTGCCAACCATTCAATGTTGAATTTAATGTGGCTAATCCAACAGGGGACAAGATCACAATCGCTCTTTCCTTCATTAATGCTTCGAGTTCGAATGAGTGCCACTAGTTTCTCCTTTCTTGGGCCAGCTTGGGCTTCATCCCTATCATCTCCTAACCTGCCTAGTCAGTTGCGAGCTTTAGTAGAGTGGCCCAAGCCCAGCCCGACTGGTATAAAAACCCCCCTTACACCGCCTCTAGCTACGTTGCTTTAGCACAGGTGGACCCCGCATGACCAAGCCTTTAACCGCCCGCAGTTCTTTCCTTGCCAAGCAAGTGAACTTAGGCCTAACAAATAGGAAAAACTTTCCCATTCGGACTCGTGTTTCTAATGATTATCAGCTTCTTCCATAATGCATGGTTTTTATCTTTTTTATGCCAGTCAGAAAATTGATCCTCTAGCATTTTATTATAGATAATGATAGACTTACTACTTCCTACCATCCATTTACTACTTTTATTTTTATTTTATTTTTACTTAATGGTTAAGGAAATGACTATTAGTGAAGTTATATTTTTTTTAAATTTTTTCTTAATGATTAAGGATGTTAAAAAAATACTTAAAATAAAAAAATAAAAAATAAAAATTCAAATACACTGTAGAGTAGTAAAAGGGTAGTAGGAGAATAGTAAACTTGTCATTATCCTTTTATTATTACATGTGCAAATTTCTTGAATAACATTAAATATTTAAACAGTATCATAACACTGAGTTCAAATTAACCGCAGCTATATTAAACTTCAATTTTGAAATACACATAAATCACCAAGGAAAGTCACAAAATAGGCAATGAGAAGGCACAATGGAACCAAATGGAACGGAACATGCAACAGCCCATGACAGGATATCGATTACTTGGAAGGTTTGGAAAGTTTCTAAAATTCAGGCCTGGCCCGAGTAATTATGCAACGAAATTAGGCATATCCTATTCGAGTTTCAAGAAACAAAGCAGCTCAGTTCCATGTGGATTGTACATCATTATCTCTTAGACCTCTTTACTCACATATGAGTGTTACATATACTTACAGCTTTATTTACAATTTTACTTACAGGTTTATTTACAAAACTCATTTTATTAGGTTTCTTTTGAATTTCAAATTTTGAATTTTGAATTTCATTTCATGATTTTCAACATATCAATAATTGATACGTGGAGAAGAAAGTTTTTCTTAAGTGCATTTAGCATTTTCTATTAATTTATACTTTTTTTTAGAGGGGGGGTTGAATCAGGATATAAAAACACTGTAGAAGAAGAGAAAATGAACATGGTATACATGCAAGAGATATAAGTATGGGCAAGAGATGGAGTAAAAGCCACAAATATGCTCTGGAAACTGAGACCAATCACCTGGTTCAGATGTTGCAGCCACAGGGCATGGAGCTAATTATGAGTGATTGTGGAAGATGTTGCATACCCATTCCCAGTTGATGCTATCCGTGCATCATGGCAAAACCCACAAATCTAACACTACCACACTCCTCCTGCACACACATTTATTTATTTAATTTTTTTTTTTTAAAAGTAGGGTTATTGCAACCTTTGCTTGCTTCTCATCACTGGAGTGATGGAGATCAATTTATTTCCTTTTAAGATTCTATTATCTATATGTTTTTCGGAGATGATTAAAGTCCTCGTATAATAATAGAAAGAACGAGTAGAGAGTTTTAAAGGAGAGTATACAATTTCTCTGTATGGATTCATTTAAATCCATCTTAAAGTTCTTCCTGACAGATAAGATCAGTATTATTATAATCATATCCAGATAAAGAATGCCAACATTTGGTCTCGTCTTCTTTACCCTTTATCTTTTAGGGGGAAAAAAAAAACGATTGCGAGGACACTTTGAGTTCAAATTCACATAATATTTGCGAGCAAATCGAGTAGCAAAATAAGTATTAAATTGTGTTTAATGGTGTAAATATGGGAATTGAGTGTCTCATATTTCATCTTTTGTTTACTTTTCATGATTCATGGCTAATGGGGCAACATGTGCTGTTGGCTCTAGGACATTCAAACCAGTGAAAGAGTCACAGCATGTGAACAATGTTTTTAGACAAAATTTAAATTAACGCAGGCCAAGAAGTTGGGGAAGGTGATTTTTACATTACTTTGACCAGATTAATGTAGGAGACCGTGATGGTGATGCCTCCCCCTCAAGCACTCGAGGTTCCATTCCCCTCAACAACCACTCAAATATCATTTTATTTTACATCAACCCAATAGAATAACAAAAACAAACACCTTTTTTCCCTCCGTTTTTTTTTAAAAATTTTTTTGGGAAATTTCAAGCATTTTTTAAAGGTTTATTACAGTTACCAAGATTCCTTGTTCCCCATCTTTTTGCCCAATTCAGGCCATTTGCTACACAATTGACTGATTATATTAAGCGGACACAACTCTTACGGCAGTCTCAAAAGTAACCCATTAGACCTTAATCCTTGCATAAATCTACTGACAACTCATAAAATATAATTACCAAAAGTAATTGGCCCATAATTGTATGTGAGAAACAAGCTCTAATCATTTCGTGCCAGCTATAGCTTAAAAAGCTAATCCTTTAGAGAACTGCTAAACTCACACATGGGGTTTCCGATGTAGCTTCCGACAGTAGTTTTTTTTTTTTTTTTTTACTGAAATATTTTTTAATAATATTATAAATTTTTTTAAAATATTTAAAAGTATTAAAAAAATACATAAAAACCAAAAAGCTAAAAACAAAAACAAAATTTGCGGATCCCTCATGTGTGGCTGTAGGAGCCGCTCAATCCTTTGAGGGCTTTAACGTTTGCCGGCATTAATTACTTGGTAATTACTTTTTACATGAATAATAAATTAAATTTTAAAAAAAATCTGAAAATTGAAAAGAACAACTATATTTATCATTTAATAAGGCTGAATTTTGATAAATGAAAGGTCCTTTTTTTTCCTGTTTCTGGACATGAGAAATTGGTAGAGATGCACGAAAATTATGTTGGTGTTTATAAATGTTTGAACTTTGAAGTCTTTGTTGGGAGTAATACAAATGCACTCATTTTTAAAAAGAATAAGATTTATTATTAAAAAATTAATTTTTTATGTAAATTTTATATTTATTTATTATTTTTAAATAGAGTGTACGATATTGCATACCGTAAATATTATTAATTAACAAAATATTAATATTAAGGAAGGCATCTTTTGGCTTATTTACAAAGCCTCATTCGCTTTGCCTTTATTGTACCCGAGGGGGTCGGCCGGGCACGGTCAAGTCCCGGCGGCAGGGTCACTCTGCTGACCTCATTCGGTCAATTTTTCGAAATAAAATAAAATACATTGTTCCTGGGCCTAAACCTGTCGCTTTCAGGTCCATCGGTGCAGCCCATTTGTTGTTCCTTTTTCCCCATAAAAGCCTTTGGCACCTTCACACATTTTTTCTCACATTGCACTTGCTTCTTCTTCCATTCACACCTCTCTCTCTCTCTCTCTCTCTGCGTATGTGTTTGTGCGAGGAAGAGAAAATATGAAAGCAAGACAAAAGTTTCTGCAAGGTATGAATATAGTGAAAGCTTTACACGCCATGTCAAAAACCTTTGTAATTCCATTTTTGCAGAACTTACATTCTCTATCCCACTAGTCTCTTATCCTTATATGTATCCTCAGTGTTCAACCTTTTTTTCTTCTCTCTTTTTCTTAGCCATACACAGTTTATCAGAAAGATAAAGATTGTTTCTACTTCATATAAATGACTAATGTGATTTTTCCATGGCTCAATCGTAATCCCCAGGAAAAATCATGATTAATCTAGAGTTAATTATATATCTCCTGTTTTTCTTATCCTCTAAATATATCTGGTCTCACATTATATATAATTGTTGATGCAGATCACCTTGAAGCGGTTATCATGCATGAATCCATGAACAACACCACAACCGTACTGAACCCTTTGAAAATTGGAATCCATGGCAAAAAAGAACTCCAGCTCGCAGCAGACATCTCTGCTGGCATTCAATTTGAGAATATTGGGAGTTCAATCGTGATGTTGGCCTGTTCGTGTTAATTGGGTGCTATCCTACCTGAGCTTTAATCTCTACCCTCTTCTTCATCCAACCTTTTCTTATCCATCTCTTTCAATTTTCTTTATTTTTTGGTCTTCTTGACCTTGTAAGACCTTTTCTTGATCTTGTAAGACCTTACACTATATCTATTATCTTTATTTTCTAATTTATTATATGCTCTATATCAAAGCTAATTGATATAGAACTTAGTAATTATATTTCCCCGTATCCACCCAACTCATCTTCTCCTTCCTTGTCTATCCCTCCTGAGCTGTTTGAAATTACCTTGGCATATATGCATCTCTCCTCAAGAACTTGTCCTGTATACAGAAGACTTGATGATCACATCTTAGAGTTCATGCAACCAATGGAGCCTTAATTCTCGATTGCAACGTGGATGACTTTCTTTTCACATGTAAATATAGAAGGATCGAAGAAAATGCAAGAAGCTGTGGTCCTTGAGGTGGAGTTGTATACAAGAATCTAGAATATGTTAAACAAAAAAATTTCCTTCTTGTTTTCTTTCACAATCAATACTCTTTGTTTCTTATTCTGTTGAGGCCATCAATTTCAATATTGTATTATTGTGCACTGCAGAAATATGCTGCCTGCGTGCAGGCATCAGTTTCGTTGTTTTATATGTTGTTGGCTGACCCGAAGATGAGGAAGAGAATAAATATTGTTCTCTCAGATCTGTGGAAGAGTTCCCTCTCGTGACTGCTCTTATATGTACAAAATATCCACTGTATTATTGGAGGTCTCTCTCTCTCTCTCTCTCTCCAAAAGACTTTTTTGTAGTACTAAGAAAGTTGTTCATGGAAAAAAGCTGATTTACTCTTGACGTGAGAAGTGTTGTCTTTCCATGCCTCAGAAATCATGTAGTGAGCGCTCGGAGAGGAGAAAACCCCAAAAAAGGAAGAGTGGCAGAGATCAGGGAAATAATTTCCTTTATCTCTTTCGTATGGTTGATTTGTTTCTTCTTTTAAACAAGACAAACAAGGATCGATAGCCCCGAAGAAACTCAATTTGGCAGTTCACATATCCTCCTATGCCTTTGATCTCATGTACCATTAATGGTTATTAACTAATTATAAAGTTATTTTCACATGAGCTTTTACAATTTAACACTTCAAAACTTGACATGAAACTCATGATCAAAGCATCATGATATCTCAGACCAACAAAAGAAAATGTGAGGATCATATAGAATTAGCTGAATAACCTAATACTGCTACATCTTTTGATCTTCATCATCAAGGTTTATAAATAATAAAACTAAAAAAAAAAAAAACCCAACACTGTAAGTGTTCATTATCTTGGGCAGTCGAACGTGTACTTGTTGTTTTCTACAGCTGCCTCTTGAAAATGGTAAATGGCTGCAATTTTTGACGTTCAAAAGTTATGTTGTTTTCTACGGAAAATTGCATTAATCAACTTAGGATATATAGGCCGGTACGTAATAAAGCCTAAGTTCATGGCGAACAACTCAGGACCAAGCTCCCCTCCCCAAAAAGGCCATAGAGATCATCGATAGAGACCTACCTACCTCAGTACAAATGCACAAGTTAACATGATGAAGCATGAATTAATGTATTTTCTCTGCTTTTTCCCCGTTTCTAACTTTGCATCATGATTATTGGATTAAGATTCTCTCTCTAAATAGGGAACAAGTCAATATCATAATTAAAGAAAAAACTCCTACTCTTTCTAGTCATGTGAACTATATAATGACTTAATTTGATTGACCAACCTACCAAAACCATTGCTCCTTACTCTTTCTAGTCATGTGAACTATATAATGACTTAATTTGATTGACCAACCTACCAAAACCATTGCTCCTTAACAAATGCTAGCTTTAGACCCTACATTTGTCAATTAGCACTTCCACATGTGTCCCAACAGTAGTAATTTTTTTAAAAAAAATATTTGGAGGCCGGCAATTAACTAGTACAATAAATGCGCATAGGGTGCCTTAAATAAATAAATATATTTCAGCTAAAAACATACTTTAATCATAAAAAAATTTTATAAAAATTAACTTACCAACTGACATGATTTGATATGTCAAATGAAATCTCTGTAGCATTACTCTTTCAACTATACATTTTGTTAAGATATTTGAGGCAGCTTACAAACTTATGTAAGACATAATTCCCATATCCTTATTTTTACCCATGAAAAGAAATGTCTTATCAGGCTAGCTAATGGGGGAAGAAATTTAAGCTACTCATTGCATTTGAAATGAGGTTTAATCTAACCAATTTTGCAGCTTGCTTTAGCGATCGAGCAGATGGGTGATGTGGTAAAATATAATGTGTCCATCACTGTCAAGCAGTTATACTGAAGAACAACAGTGATCTAAAGTAATTCAAAGATGAAGACCAATTTGGTAGCTAATTATTATAAGCAAAGACCGTTGTTTACATTTTGAGTATCAAAATTAGGGGATCAGAGTGGTGACTTCTGGCCCGAAATGATGATGTCCACAAGTGGGTTTTGAAAAGCTAAATGCCTTTAGCTTGTCTATGACTTAACAGCAGTTTACACCTCTCTCTCTCTCTCTCTCTCTCTCTCTCTCTAATGGAAGGGAAGAAGAAGGGATGGGAGAAGGAAGGCAGTCTCACAATAATTTCATAATTTCCCTCATATCTTCGTCCCAGTATTTGAGCTTGAGGCATCAGCAACATAGGGCCCATTTTTGTCAAACTCTTTTCCATCTTTAGGTAACATGCTAACATGGCTCTTTCATTAGGTTTTTACTTTTTGTACGAATCATTCCTTTCAAGACCCTTGGAAAGGAGGGCGAATGACCTCTCAATAATGCCTCGATGGAAAAATTCAAGGATGCTTACTTTATTGGTAAAATGTGAATGATGGTGCAGCTGTAACTTAAAACCCATCCATCAATCAATCACATAAGATAATATTTTTTATTATTACGCTTTGCCTATAAATAAAAAAAATATCACTTAGCTCTTCAATATTATCGATCAAAATTATGGCTGGAATATTTGAATTTGTTTTTGAATTTGTTTTTTATTTTATTTAGTGATTAAAAAGTGATTATTAATTATATATATATTTTTTAATGATTAAAAATATTAAAAAAATATTTACAAAAAAATTTTCAAAAAAATAAATATTTATACTAGTGGTACACTCATCACTTACAACTAAGCGGCCTACTCATCACTTACTGTTGAGCGGCCTGCTATTACCACCTTATAAACAAATATTTTTGGGCTTTTTTGTTTTGGGTTTTACTCGTGCTATACAAGAAATCGAAAAATCGATCGAAATCAACTTAGACCGGCTCACAGAGCTCAGAATCGGTTGAAATCGACGTAGAGCCAATTAGCCGGTGGTTGAATTTGGCCACAATCGATGTCCAGCGGTTCAAGTCTAGACCAAACCTCTGAATCGACTAATAGGCTAATTTTTTTTTATTTTATAAATTATACATATATTAAGTGACGTTGTTTCACTTAAGTGAAAAGGCGTCGTTTTAGAACTTAGTATTTGAAAAAAATATAAAGAAAACAGCGTCGTTGTTTCACTATAGGGTTTAAACACCAATTCTTTTTCCTCATTTCTTCTTCTTCCTTATCACTGCCCTCTCTCTCTCTCTCTCTCTCTCTCTCTCTCTTCGCAGATTCGCACGCAGCGGCTGGGCCACCTCTGTCGCCACCGAAGACGCCGATGAACCGACTGGAGTTAGGTTGAGATCGATGTCTACGATTTTCTCCTCCTTCACTGGCAGGTTTCGATCGAGAATCACATCATTTCAAAGTATCGGTACGATGAGGTTTCAGTTTTGGATATAAACCACACTGATACTGATAATTGTTTATTCGAATAGGAATAAACAATTATATAAAAATAAATTTATAAATTTTGTGACTTTATAAGTTGGATTATAAAATTAGTTTTATTATAAAATAAATTTAATAAATCATATAAAATCACGTCAGTTTATAAGTTTACTTCTGTACAACCTCTTTATATTTATATCATTTCTTTTTGTAATATAGTAAGTCGATCTTCAAAAACGAAAATGGAAACAACTTAGCAAATTTTTTTAGGCAATCTCTAAGGAGATGTTAGGAAATAATTTTCATCTCATCTTATTTCATTTCCAAACATCATTGAAATATAAATACTTTCAAATTAATCATTACAAATTTTTCAAACTAATCATTACAATTTTCTTAAATTTTTAAATAAAAAACAAAACATAACTCAACTCAACTTTTTCAAATTTCAAAACAAAAATAATATTAAAATATTATATTCTAACAATATTTTAACTTTATAATATTTTTTATTCAAGGCTTTTTCTTTCATTTTCTAAAACCCAATAAATACTTAATTAAAATTATTTTATTACTATTTACAAACTATCGTACTAATATTAATAAAATTTTTATCTTATCCCATTTCCTAAACATCCTTGTAATTGTTTATAAAATCAGGACATTATAGATACCTTATTAATTTTTGTTCCAACTAGCATATGACCAAGATTTTATTTTTTTTTTAAAAAAAGAACGAAACAAGAAAGAAAAACTTTGTTCTAACATCGATAATGATACATCCTCATCGTGATCGAACAAGACCATTTGGATGGAACCGTATAAAGCTTAATAAGATCGAGTTGTCTATTTGTAACAATGACGAGGTCTGAGCTGTTATCTTCAATGATAAGAAAATACAGGAAATGACAAAAAACCATGAAGATTTTCATTTCATTTGACATGAAAAGTATCGAACTTTTTAAAAACTGGTTTGTGCTTGATTCAGCTTTTATTGGAATTGAATTTGTTGGATTTGTGGGACAAGTTCAATTCTACTAAAAAAAAATGGACCCAAATCCGAATATCTTTCCCTTTTTTTTTTTTTTTTTCGGCTTTCTTGTATATGAACCGGGCCTAACTCGGCTTACATATAAATAAATGCATCCAAACTCTTGTTTGGTAAAATTTAAAATATTTTTACGTATGCTTTCTCTCTCTTTTTTTTTTTTTTTTTTTTTAAGTGGAGGGAAATGTTTCAAACTCAAGTTTTTTATTTGGAGAACTAAACTATTTGCCATCAAGTCATTAGACTCTTGACAAAATACATTTATAAGCTTTTCATGACTCCCAAAAAATGATTTTTTTTTTAACAAAAAGATAAGTTATGAACTATACACTCCTTTCCCACTTCCCTCTAACGAGTCACAACAATGCGTGCCCAAATTTGGTCTAAAACAAAAGCAACTCGATAGTTCAACAAGTCAATGTCTCTTCCATTTTGTGTTGGACATGATGGGATATACAAGTGGAATTACACTTTTGGCCTTCAAATTATTGCATGTTTCTCGATTGAGAGGACGTACAGTTAGGGTCTGCTCCAAATCCAAATCACCATGCAAGGGTTTTATTAATTTCCAAAACATAGAATTATTCATAACAGATAGTTTTTTAAATAAAATAAAAATTAAAGTTAACCTATAAGTAGTGGTTGCCACCTCTTAGGATTGTTAGAGATCAACCCTAACTCCAAGTTGTCGAAGATCACCTACGTCGTCTTGAGTTGATTTGGCCACCAAGCCCTAGCGTGGCTGACTACACCCCAAATGGAGGGCTAATCAATAACCACCAATCGAGTGGATGGTTACTTGAATCAACCGCCTACGCTCGACTGACAAAATTGATGTCGATCGTTGAGTTAGTGTTGTGAAACCATCACTCATAGTGTGGACAGTTGCTCTTTTATGTTTTTAAATTTATATTTGATAGGTTTAATTTTGTGTGGGTGAACTTGTTTTAATGTTCGGTAAAAAAGCTATGGGTGAACTTAAGAAGAGCTAAGGAATTGTTAAAGAGACAAAATTCAAAGAAGAAATATGAAGAACAATAAAAAGATGAGTCAGCAATACTTTTGTCTGTACTTTTCTGTATGTTATTTTGTTGGGCCTATGATTGGGAAACACAGATAACCTTAATTTCATCTTCAATTAGTTTTTATGCTCACACAGCTCAGCTGCTGCCTGCTAAATCCATAAAGTACAAGTCCGGTAGATTGTAACATGGGCCTGAGCCCATTCTCATCAAGTACTGAGTTCGCTCTGGGCCTAGTTTTCCCAAGCTTGTTATGCTGCACCTGTGCGGCTAATTTAAGGCCCAACTTGTCTTTTGAAAAAGAGAAATCTTTTGTCTCTTTTAAAAATGAGTAATTCCTCTGATAATAAACAGATTTAATACATGGTCCCTCCCTCCAAACATAAAAAATATAAATTTCAGTTTTGTACAATTCAAAATCTATCCCCAAACATTAAAAAAATAAAAATATTATTTTTCTTTCTCCATTTTCTGTCCCTAAAAATTTACTAAAATCTAAAAGTATATAACAACGAAACTTATAGCATGTAATCTTTTTCCATTTTCATTCGAGAAGTTTAAACAATTATTTTCTAATATATTTAATATTATTATGCATGATTTTTATCCAAATTTTCTTTTTTTTTTAAAAAAATAACATTTTTCTTGTAATTAACGTGTCATATATCCCTAAATGGATAAGATTTTCTGTATTATGTTTATAATATTTTTTGCATTAGCACATGCAACATATATTAGAAAATTTGTAATATTATATAAAATAAATTCATCCCCTCAAAATGAACTCATGAATCCATCAAGAGTGTACGCACATGATTCTGAAATTACAAAAAGATAATGTTAGGCTTACTATTTATTATTATTATTTTTAATTTTTACTTTTTTTTACTAAATCATTAAGAAAGTTATTATTAATGAAGTTATATATATTTTTTAATTTTTCTTAAATAAAAGATGTGAAAACAATACTTAAAATAAAATAATAATAAAATAAAATTTTAAATATACTATAAAATAATAAATTAGTGATAGAAAGTACAAAGTATTATTATCCTTACAAAAATTGAATAAATATTATTTTTGTTAAGGGAAGAGCTGCAAGAGTACCACACCGATTAAACAATTAGTTAATACCTTGAAGAGAAACAATGATGTGACATGCATCGTCATGTGTCCAAACTTTTGAAAGGTGTGTACGTGTGTGTATATATATGGGTTGCTTTCCTGCGATCTTAGCGAAACAGATGAATCTTTGGTAAAATGACAGATCATATATAAAGCAGTGGTTTGTTTTAAATCATGCTACGAATTTTATTATTTATTTTTCTTTCATTTTTGTGTGAGGTCTTTACAATCGTACCTCCCTGAAATATATGTAAATTAATTTCCCTTTATTTAGATTTATTGCAACCCTTTCCACAGACGCTCCACGTACAAAACATCAAAATAAAAATAAATAAATAAATTACAGAAATTAGGATGACTTTTAGTAACATGAGTTTTGCTACAAATTAACAACTATTCACATCACATTCTCCGCTCATGAAGTGGAAATTTGTTTTTTTTTTTTTTTTCGTAGAGTGAGAAAGTGTTTTTCATAGGGTGTAGGGATATTTTTTTATAGATTATAAATGTGTTTTTCATAGAGTATACGTAGGGTGTGGGTGATGAAAAGTGACTGATAAAAAGAATTTTTCTAGTAATATACTCCATTCCAATCATTTTAATTTTAACGGTAGAATTCAATTTTTTTTTAATGTGTGTACGAGACATTAGACATACACTCTACAACTGAATTTAGAAAAATATTATAGCTATAAAGTGATTACATAAAAATAATATTATAAATTGATGTGATTTAATATGGTTTGTTAGATTATAAAAATATTTTTATTATAAAGCAGTTTTGACGGATCATATTAAATCACATCAATTTATAAAATTATTTTTATATAATTCGGTCGTTGATTAATTAGACTAATTGTATACATTTTAATATATACAGGTCGGAAAACACTCCAAATGTCAACAACGTCGACCCACAACATAAATAATTTCGTTAATCAAACCACTCATTTTCGAGGATTCGTTGTGAGATGACTTGCAAACTCGACCGGCAACCCATGCCGTCAACCCTAAATTTCCTTAATTATGAGAGGCTTCAATATATATAGATCATGATATAAAATATATTACATTTAAGCAACTGATGAGAGTACCAATATTGGTTCTATATATGTATTTCCACGGCAAATGCATGTATCTGGATATTTTATACATGCACAAATAATATTAGTGCACATCGCTTATATGGGTCTAGGCTCTAGAGGGATAATAATAATAATAATAATAATAATAATAATAATAATAATAATAATAATAATAATTAAAAAATTATACTTATCATCTTTTACAATACACTAACATGTGATTTATCATTTTTGTTCTTCTATTTAAACATACAAGTACTTACATATTGATACGTAAATATGTGTCTTTAAATAAAATAATAAAAATGACAAATTATATATTTGTGTGTAGTATAAGGTTGATAAGTAACATTTTTTGTTACTAATAATCTTTAATTTTTCACTAATATAAGAAAAGGAATAAAAATTCATTTTTACGAGAAAATATATACCCAGGTTATTTCGGAGCTTTATTGGACCTATTTTTAGGACAATAATTTCCTTTTCTTTTTGGGAGGGAGGGCTAGCTAGCTCCCACAAATTTGATCTCATGCTGTAGTTCAGGTAAAACAAAAAGACAACTATTTAAACAGTGAACATGCAAATTGTTAAGCATCTTTCCAAAATTAATATGGACAAGAAATTATTAAGATTTTTTTATTATTTTATTAACAGTGGTCGCTCGATCCTCTCCTGAAAAAATATTTACTCCGACATGCAGGGTGAGATATATATATATATATATAGTTATAAGATAGAGCTGATCTCAAATTAAACGTAGTAGGTCTGATTTTGTGAAAGTCAATTGCGTGAAAACAAAAAACTGTAATCACAACAAATATCATCAAAAATGCATAAAATAAATTAAACTTATATGCTATCCCTTTTTTTTTTTTTTTTTTTGTAACATGCTAATTTTCTTGATGATCTATTTTGTGTACGTACGTACGTCATGATAAAAGCAACTAGCTAACACCAACCAGATTATAGACAATAATATATATATCTTATGAATTTTTGCATATATATATATATATATAAGCGTACGTACCATTGGACCCTCGAAAAAATGAAAAACAGCCAACCGACACTATATATGATAGGGGGCATAGTTTCCTTTCAGGCAATGATAAATCAGTGTCAACCCGATCAGATTGACATGAATTATATATGATCAATCGTGTGACAATTTGCTGCCATAAGCTGGCTGTATATATATATATATATATATATATATAATGCGAGAGATCGAGTTGCCTTATTGTTGGCCTCGACCATATACCTACACTAATAATAGAGAACCAACGTGCTCGATCCTACTACGCAGTACTACTCCTCCTTTTCAATTATTATTTATTGGCTCTATATATATAGTACCAACTTTTAATTAATATATATTCAATTGGCATGCAATTAATTTGTTAATATATGCATACGTACTGCGCATATAATTGACCATTTAGTTTCTGTTAGGGTTAGATCGTTTGATTGATGATCATATATATCGAATATAATATGTGAAGCTAGCGGCCTCCATCGATCGTGCTCTAATTATATGATCTCTTTTTGCTAATTAAATCATGTCAATGTTTCTTCAACGTGTTCGTAAAACATAGCTGCCACGTAAAGGGTCCAGAATAAGTAGAACGGGGGAAAAAATAAATTATAAAAGTTTAAGTTAAAAATATAATACAAATAATATCTTATTATTTGCCCATAAATCACGAAACCCCATATTTTTGTAGTAAGAAATATAAGTAGTTCTATATATGATCAAGAGTACGTACGTCGGCGGATGGTAACTTGTTGGCCAGCTTGCTTGCAAATAAATAAATTACATTTTTCATGGTCATAATCTTCATCCCACTTAGAATCCAATCGGGAAACCCGACGGCCGTGGCCTAGCCAGCTAGCAATAAACAAGAAAATATTGTGCGCACAATATTTGAAGTGAAAGCTTAACTGACCACAATATCATATATATATATATATATGGCAGTGATCATCCATGCATGACCATTGGATTACCTTCATCCATCGGTGGTGAAAACCCTAGCTAGTCATGGTTTACTATATGGAAAACATAATTAATCCTCCTAAATCATATTAAAAGAGTTGAGCCGTGCTATATACAGTCTTTTTTAGAGGACTGTATTGCATACCAGTGTATGAAATGACTAAATTATCCTCATTCTTAGATTTGAATTGACTACATTACCCTCTTTCTTCTACAACCTATCCCGTTTTCATTTGAAATTCCAAATTATTGTTCTCTGTCGTGCTCCCCAAATTTTTGTTTCATCGTCGACCACCACAGCCCAATCTCTTCCACCATCGACGGAATAATCATCTCCACCATCAACGGAGTCACTGTTAACTACCTTTTTGGCCACCATTGATGCAAAGCATAGCTCCCATTCCATTGTTTTCGTCAATGTTTTTTTTTTTTTTGGGTGTTTGCCTGAAGTTTGGGTGTTTCTCGTGGAGTATGGGTGATTAATTTAAACAATAGTGGGTTGCAGGGTTGCTTGAGTTCCTTAAATGATTTTCCGTAGCCCTCTCTTTAGTAGCCTTAAGTGCTTTTCCGTCAATGCTCATTAGCTGAAAATGATAGCAATTCAGAACTTCAGAATTTGATTTTCATAAGACTCAAAAGCTTCCAATCATATTGGAAAATTGTTAGAATCACCATTTCACACCAATGTAATAAAGAGTTGGGCTCACAGACTTGGGAAGAATAAGTTGCAATGGCATGTCTGATGTCAGTCATATAATCCAAAATAAACTCATTCTTTTATTTTGTAACTACTTTTCATTAGTGTCAATATGTTTTTCTTATGCTTATGAAGACAGGTTATATGTGTCTACAATGCAAACGTCTAATCAGCAATAGCAAATACAGAGCATAAGGAGCAGGGAAGATAATATTCAGAGATATAAAAGATTAGGAAAATACAATACATAATATTAAAAACTGTGCTTTGTGCCGGTATATCCAACACTTAATTTCATTCAATAGCTAGAAGAGTGCACAACAGCAAGTGGAACCCATTCACAAACTTTTACAAACAAGTAGAGTGCACAACAGGAAGAGGATAATCTAAGATATCAAAGTAGTAATTAACACAAATTTATCTTCCCAGCTAGCCTTGAGGGTATTTTTTTAAGATTTGAAGATACATCAAAAATTGATGTCATATCTGTTTAGGCCATCACTCTTTTGTCCCCATATCTGAATCGATGATTGTGGTGATGGTGGTATTTGTAGTCAAACAGTTGGCGCAAGGGGGGGCAATTTCGACTTCACTGGTTTCGACTTCATTGGGCGACGGCGACAGCGATTCCATCTGGGTATGGAGGGCGATTTCATCTCGGAGCAAGGGGCGATTTATTGAGGTCCTTATCTGGGTTCATCGACTTCACTGGGCGATGCAAGGCGATTTAACCTGGTTTGCTCCCTTGAATGAAATGCAGTGTTTCATTATTAAATGAAACGTAGCGTGTCATTAAGCTTACAATGCAGTCCCTCCTTCGAGGACTCCAATAAGAATTTCTCTAAAGAGTTAGACTTGGATAAGTTTTAATTTTATTTTTTAGAAAGTATGCCTGTCAATGGCATCTTATCTTTGTGTGTGTGGCCGGCGGGCATGTTTATTCAATTGCCCTTTAAATATATACTACATTTAATTAGTAGAATTTGATCTTTGAGTATATATCTACTCTATTATTATAAATGATTATCTAACTGTAAATAATAATTTTTATTATTTTTCTTATTTTTTTGTTAAGTATATTAAGTTCCGTTTTACCAAAAGGCCCCTAAAACTCTTGATCATTTTATGTGTATCTCCTTTGTAGAATTTAATTAAAGATCATGTTTTATCAAAAGGTTCTTAAAACTCTTGATCATTTGACATGTAGCTCCCTTGTAAAATTTAATGAAATATTATGTTTTACCAAAAGGTCATTAATATTAAATTAATAATATTTTATTATTATATAGAGAGTATATAGATAATCCAATATAGATGCATATCAATGTTTATATTTTGTTAAAGTTTATATTTTTTTTTAATCTTAATTTTTTATCTTTTTTTAACTTTGTATTTTCTTTTCTGAGATAAATAAACTACGAACTTTTTTATTTATGTTTTATTAAAATCATTATATCAGGTGTACTCGAGACTAACGCAGATTGTTCTCTAGTTTGTATATATATATATATATATATACACATATCCAAATTTAGCAATTTCCGTTGCATTTATAGCTGTAGTACCATATGTACGTGCTCGTAAAAACAGAGATGTTAAAAAATTAATATAATTCAAGAGAGTATATAATTGATACCTATTGACACGATATATATATATATATTTATATAAATATGAATAATTGTCGTGGAAGATAGATATCTATCTATAGGTTGGGCCTCCCAATTATTGTGTACCTATCATTATTATAAAATTGAAAGCATCTCTGTACGTCCATGTATTGATGTTATTGGGTTGGACTTTGGGTTCTGAAAAGCTAACTCATATATATATATATATAATCAATTTAATTACAGTACTACTGATTGACGCTACGATGAATTATCAAATTATCATGTTGGTGCTGAGAGAGACTTGGGTTTCCCTCCCATTCGTAAGACAGTTTTTGCTTTGCTAGCATATATATGATATTGATACAAAAAAATAATAATATATTTTTATAAAAATAGATAAGTCACAATTATTTAAAAGAAATTAACCCACCGACAGAAACACATGATGATCGACATCAATTTGCTGCTAATAATAATTAATATTAATGTTGTGTGGTTTTTAAGACTTGACTAGAAGTTGCTTGGAATGAAAGAAGCAGCTAAAATTTGCATGCAATAGCCATTAATACTACTACTATTTTTCGATCTTTATTACTCGGCCTTCGTCGTCGGGGCTTGCGCGCGCGCGCGCGCGCGCTGTGCAGTGCATGGGAATGCAAACCGTGCTTCATTTGGAGTCAACGACGCAACTTCCTTTTTGTTTAATTTAATAATTTTATGCTCAGCAGTGTCAACAACCGACTTTTTAATATCCGAAACTAGCTTGGTGCAAGTGCTCCTCGCCATCGGCCATACTCATGCGCTCCACAGTTTATTCTCTCTCTCTTTTTTCTTAAATACTTTAATTATAAAGATATAACAAAAAAATAAATTTATAAATTAATATAATATGATACAAAACATCAAATTATAAAATTATTTTTTAATATAAAATAAATCTAACGAATCGCATGAAGTCACGTCAGTTTGTAAATTTATTTCTATATCATCTTTTTGTGTCGGTAACAATTCTGTTTCTTTTTTAGGTCTAGCTTGGTCCTTCCCCTAAGGTTTATCAAATCATAACGAGGTCAAGTACTACCGGACCAGTTTTTAGTGTTCTTAGTGTTTTTAGTATGATGTTGTTCTTGAATATGTAAATCTCTTTTGGAAGATTACTAATAATGTTGGAAAAGTCTGAACGGAAATGCTTTTCAGACATCTATCTTTTTGAACCTGAGCAAATTCAAACTAGAAAATTGAAATAATAATGATATACAAATTTCGTACATATTTAAAAAAAGCAAGTAAATCTCATTATAAATCTACACAAAATTTATACATTTTACGACTTAAATTAAAAAGAAAAAAAATCAAGAATTACATGCGTGCGATAGGAACATGCCTACATGGATGGAGCCCTAGAACTGACACCAAGTACGTGTAATCTTTGTCACGGGACGGGATGGACATTAAAAAAGAAAAAAAACTTGGGAAATTAGGTGATCCAAGTCTTGACTTGTGCTTCGATCAATTGACAAAATTAAATTTAGGGGTTCCTTTTTCGAGAGGAAGAGATGTGAAGTAGTTGGTATCTTGAGAATCTGAGATAAGGGGCACCCAATAAAGCTTGAAGATTGTGGCCAGCCAACACGTGGGCGGCGGTGCTATACTCGAAAGGTGAAACAGCAATTTCCACTCACGAGATCATGTCATGAACATGACCAGTAGTACTGGGGATTTTAATTGGGATCGAATGCGATATATATGGTACCTATCACGTAAGCCGATAGATCATCATCGTTGTAGGGCTGATGATTTTTTATTGCTCCGGTCGACCGACTCTCTTTTTTGTTCGTAGATACATATATAATTGAGATGGAAGGTTGACAATGGGCGATGTTGAGGAATAATTTTATATTATTTGTGAATAAGATATGATATATTTATAAAAAATAAGTAATTATTTTTTGTAAAATCGATTTTATACGATGAATTAGTTTATAAATTTCTTCACAACATAAGTAATTATATACATACAATACATTACATAATATATTTTACAATAAAATTATAAAATGTGAGATATTTTTATAAAATATCTTATAAAATTAACAACATTTTATAAAAATATCCTTATTTTATAATTTTGTTGTGAAATGTATTGTGTAATGTGTTATGTATAAATTATTTTTTTTAAAAAATATCTTATCTCATCTAATCATTACAACTTTATCAAATCTCAATATAGAATAAAATAAACAATTCAATTTTTTCAAATATCAAAATAAAAATAATATTAAAAAATATATTTTAATAATACTTTATTCAACTTTTTAACTTTAATCTTAATTCATTTCATCTTCAAAAACGAACGAGGCCTTAAAGAAATTATCGTCTTACTAAATCAGTCCACCGGCCTATATTAATCTTCCTCTACTAAAGTATTACTTTGACCCAAAAAAAAAAAAAAATCAATACCCAAACTTATTCAGATTAGCATACATTTTATTTCATTTAAAATAGACAACAATTATTGGATCATTTGTAATAAATTAATCATTCAAAGAAACATAATGACAAATCCTCATATATTATATGGAGAGAGATGGAGAGAGAGAGAAAAAAAAAAAAAAAAAAAAAAGAAAGAAAGAAAAAGAATCTCCTCGTACAAGAGATTGATATTATATTTGAAAACAAGTGGGGAGTAAGTTATTACTCGGAGTTAGCAATAGATAGAATTAAAAGCAAGAGATGGGAAGAGGGTGGTTGGGCCTGGACTACTTATACTACTACAGGCTTGCTTGCACAAGAAGCATAGAATAAAAGCAGACAGGGAGGTAATTAAGAAAAGTCAAAGTCAAAAAAGCTGTAATATAGGTCGGAAAACAAATATTATTTATTACAAAAAGGCAATTAAAAGAGAGAAAGGGGGAGGAAATTAATAGCCAGGTCAAAGAAGAAATGAAGAAGTTAGTCAACCTTCTTGTGCGACCGAAATTTGGCCATTGTACTTTACACAACAAGTCTAAAGATTCCTTAATGCACCTGATATCTTTCGGCAATCAATATAAAAGATTATAGGTAGCTAGGAAAATGATAGTTTTGAGATATTCATATCAACCATGAGCTTTCCACTCAAATTCAGAGAGGGCGCTCAAGTGTTTCATTACAAATAATCTCAGTTCATCTCAACGTCTAAAGACAACTAAAATTGGTTCATTGAGATTTTTCACAATATCCAAACAGAATTTATTCATAGACCTCGCTAGCATTTCACATGATTTGAAAGAATGTTGCGCAAGTGTTTCACTTTTCCAGCATGAAGTTTGAACCATTTGGCCTAGATCATCAGTACAGGCATATAGCTCAAGGAATTACTATGGGTTTATCCTGTTCTTTTATTTTCTTTTATTTAAAAAATAAAAGAAAATCTGAAGTTTCCTTACGACAGTAGCTGAGAGTGTGACCTCATGGGGGGCCCAATACTTCGTAGTTCCAAATCTTAAGGATTCACTCCTTCACCCTCTCCTCCCTCTGTCAATAAATATCCCATTTTCACTTCTACAAGACTCCATTGCCTTCTTAGCTTCTTTACTTCATCTCCTTCATACTCTCCCTCTCTCTGTCTCTCTCTGTCTCTCTCTCTCTCTTCTTTTACCAACTCATCACCGACACGAACTTGGTCTTCTTGTTTGAATTTTATTATTTCCTTCTCATCTTTTGTTCGTTGTGCTCTATATATTGAAACACAGAATGGTGGTAGCGTCGCCAAAACCACTTAGTAGCGAAAAACTTCGGGACGTAGAGCTTCCTATAATCGACTTTTCGGCAGAGAGATCAGAGGTCTCAAAGCTCATCGTTAAGGCCTGCGAAGATTATGGTTTCTTTAAGGTTATCAACCATGGCGTTCCCGAGGACATTATAGCGAACCTGGAACACGAGGGACTTAGCTTTTTTGCCCTACCGGATTCTGAAAAACAGCGGGCTGGGCCGGCTAATCCATTAGGCTATGGCTGCAAGAACATAGGCTTACACGGAGACAAGGGAGAGGTTGAATATCTTACACTTCATACTAATCCTCTCTCGCTCGCTGAAACATCCAGAACCATCTCCAATGACCCATCGAAATTCAGGTACTTATAAACACAATTATATATAAACAAACATATATAGTAACTTCGATTATTTTGCTATCGTTTCATGCATTGATGTGGTTGCATGGTTAATTTGTCTTTTCTTTTTCTCTCTATGTTTGGTTTTGATCAATTGCTTCAAGCTGTTCATAAGTACAAGTAGGTTTCAGTTGGTGAATAGTAATTTATGCATGGCGGTTAGAGTAGTGACAAAATGGGTAACAAAAATAAAGCATGTCTAGGATGTTTTTCTTTGCTTTTCCCGGCATAAGTGCCTCATTGATTTCAGTTACCTTTTATGAAGTAACATGGTGTGTATATATATACTTGGGAGTTTTCTTCTTCTGTTTTATTTTTTTTCCCTTTTTTTTAAAAAATTTCAATTGCAATTTATATTAGCGTATATGGGATGAATTTTAACATATACTTCGTATCTATAAGAACATAATTAGAGTAGTATCCTACCCCCCAAGTTTTATAAAAAAAAAAAAAAAAATCTTATAAAAGAAAGCTCGTTTACCCTTTATATGGCACTTTTAAAGATATTATTATTAAAGTTGGGTTTGGATACACAATTTTGATGATATGAGATGAGATAAGATGAAATATTTTAAATAGTAATTGAATAAAATATTGTTAGAATATATTTTTTAATATTATTTTTATTTTAAAATTTGAAAAAATTGAATTATTTATTATATTTTTATATGAGAATTTAAAAAAATTATAATGATTAAGATGAAATAAGAGTTTTGGGAAAGTAAACTCAGCCTAAATTTCTGTATGGATTTAAAGATTTTGGGGCTGGTTAGAATGTTTTGTTGTTGTGTCATAGAATAAAGGATAATAAGTCTCCAATGACACGTTTAGGTTAGGGGATAAATTATTTTGAGAGGGCATCTTACGTTTGTTTTTTATTTATTTATTTTATTGTTGTTAAAATCATGGCGATCGACTTGTATGTATGTATGTGCAATTGTGTTCACACGACGAATTAATTCGATAAGAAATGGAAGACGAACCGAATAAATAAAGAAAAGATTGCACCGTCATGAATTATAATACACGTGACTACTTTTTGTCTAAAGCATAAAAATATATACACAACATCCCCCCAAAGTCACATGGGACTGTGCGATATGCACTTCTCCTATAAGGCGTTGATAGCAAGCAGAGTCTCACTGGCCTTCCTCCTCCGAGCAATGTCCCAGCTTGGCCGTGGGGACAGCTTTCATTGTCGAAGTGAATAGAAAATGCGATATAAAAAAAAAAGAAAAGAAAAGAAGGTGTCAGATCGTACAAAAGTACTATCAGAATGACAAGTCAGATCAGACGTATCAGGAAGGTGTAATCAAATCAAAGATCAATCTTACAGGAAGTTAAAATGGCCCCAAAATAGATAACAAAGCAAAGCAAAATTTTGGTTTAACTGTCACTGAAATGGCATAAGCATTGGTCAATCAGATAGTGTGAGTTTAAA